>SKCR01023919.1:0-48814 GCA_019454045.1 Zanthoxylum bungeanum | reverse complement strand
AAATTAATTGAAAGCCCATTGGACTTTTATCAAATTGACATTGGATGTTAAATGGGCCTTTGAGACCCATTAAGATTAGATTTAGAATCTAAGTCGTAAAGGCACATTAATAAAGTGTAATTATTTAATTTAGAATTAAATATGAATTAGTATTGAATACAAATTAAATTGGATTTAAAATTGTAGTTCGATATAATTCAAGAATACACACTTTGAGTACTTATTCTTAAACGAGTTCGACTCGCGCAAATCAAATCGTTGTTTGAACATTAGATGATCACTTAATTCAAAGATTAATTAATTGGATTAGATTGATTGAATAACATGCTTTGTGTGAATACATGGATGTATTGTATGAATAATGTATATCAGATGGATATTAGAAGGGTGAGAGCAATTTTGGAAATTGTTGTAATAAATTTAGAATTTATTAAATTGGACTTACGTGTCCAGCCTTTATCTCTTGACTCTTTGTAATTCTCTTCTCACCCATTCCCCTCAATGTTAATGAGGTTTCTTTATTGTATTATGTAATTGGGTAGAACTTAGAATTGTGCTAGCCGGGGAGAGGAAAGGGAGAGATTTGTTGTAGGAACAATTTGTTAAATATCCATCCGCATATCATTATTATTTATTCGCGCCTTATTATGCTTTTAGAATGCATGTTTGAGGGTGTATGATGAGACCTAATTAAAGATAATAAATTAGTTGCCAAATCGCGACAAAAACCCTCATTTTATATTAAGCGTTTTTCCTTCCATTGAGTGATTCTCTCTCAAGATCCAATATTGGCATTGGTTTGTTGGCCAAAGTCAAGACCTTTGTCCATTGCGGATGTGTTTGAATAATGAAAGCTTTGTTATATATCGTACGTCTTGGGCAAGTTGTGATTTGTTGGCCAAAGTCAAGGTCACTTCTTGTTCATCGACCTCGATTACGAAGCTTTCCCACTGTCAATGGGTCACGCTTAACTGGTTTCATTAAGCTTGTTGAGCCAAAGCCAAGGCTTAGTTGATTCAGAGGAAAAAGGTTAGGGAATATACCAGATATATTGGCATATATTGGATATATGTTTCAGACTTGGAGGTCCACCTACTGGATCTAGGAATTGGATGGGATCCAATTGATCTTAGAGATCTACCTAGTTAAGTTTCATACAACTTGTTGGCCAAAGTCAAGGTTGTGTGTTATTTAACGGGATCTTAGCCCACTAGGAAACTAGGTTTCCTGAGTACTCCACAGAGGGTTAGAGGCTCGCCGAAAAATAGTGGGAGGCAAGTATTAAATTTTTAATTCGTTTAGATACTTGCCAATACGTGCTCATTTTATTTTTTCGTCATTAAATTTTTTTTATATATTAGTTGGACTAATATTCAATTGTTGTTTTAATTAAACAGTTGGACTGTATTCAAACTACTTCATTTATAGTTGGTTATATAATTGGATTATAGTAATCAATATATTTGAATTTAACCAATCAAATTTTAATTAATTATATAGTTAGACTATAGTAATCATTACATTAGATTGTACCCGAAATCGTTGATTGGATAGTTGGACCATAGCAATCAAGATGACTTGAAAGATTAGCGTCAAATGACATAATCCTAGGTGAAAAATGTCTTTAACGACGTAAATTTTCATATTTTGAAATTAATCTCAGGATAGTCCTGGGAGATGAGAAGTTAATCTATTTGATAGAGCGACCTCTCTGGCCTAAGCCCGAAGTTGAGCAAATAGTAGAGCATGAGCTTTGGAAGACTCATCGTGATGAAAACTTTAGTGCTCAATCCTTTATGCTTGCCGCAAAGACTCCTTAATTTCTTCGTCATAACTAAGGATTAGATCCTTATAGTATGATATTGAAATTGAAGGATCTTCATAGATCTATTCTTAGATCTTAGAAGTATTGATTGCAAAAGAAAACTCTTGGAGAGTTAATGGCTATGCTCAAAGAGACACAGCCAGAGCTTGCAAAAGGGCAAGAAGTGTAAGACGCATCTTACTTCAACATCCTAAAAGGCCAAGGCTTGGCCAAAGGCTTATGGGGATGTGGAAAAAGGGAAAAGGCTAAATCATCACAGTCTTCTAGGAAGACAAATGACATATCCCAAGATTTCTGCCTAAACTGTGGCAAACGGGGTCACTGGAAGCGTGACTGCCGTATGGACAAAGGCAGAGATGAAGGAAGAGAAAACAGGCAAGGCTTCGACTTCAGGTATGTTTGTTATAAACATGTCCACTGCTGGTTTTAAAATTGGATTTTAAATACTGGATATGGTACATAAATATATGTACTGATGTGCGGGATCTGCTGATTAGCAGGAGACTGGCTTCAGTTGAGATCGACCTATGAGTTGGAAACGGGACGAGAGTCACTGTTTTGGCCGTAGAAACCTAAGTTTTGGAACTGCCCTTTGGGCATGTACTTAAATTAGGAAATTGTTATAATGTATCTAGTTTGACTAGGAACATTATCTCTGTATCTAGTTTAACCCGTTGCGGGTATACCTTTATATTCTAGAACACTAAGTGTTTTGTTTATAAAGATGATATTGAGATAAGCACATTAGATGTGAATAACAATATTTATATTTAGAATATAAATGAATCTCAAATATATAATATGACAAATAAAAGCTCAAACTTTATAAATTTGTTGAGACTTACAAGTGGCATTGTTGTCTGGGACACATTAACAAGACTCGTATATCCACACTTTCGAAGAGTGGATATTAGGACAGATTTGATTCTAATTCAAATGATGTCTACGAATCTAGTTTATCAGGCAAAGTGTCTAAAACACCTTTTACTTGGTAAAAATGCAAGTGCCACCGATCTGTTAGCCCTCGTTCATTGTGACGTAAGTGGGCCCATGTCTAGCTAGGCTAGAAGAGGATATGAATACTTCGTAACCTTTACGGATGTGGCATCGCGTTACAGTTATGTGTATCTTATGAAACGCAAGTCAGAAACTTTTGAGTAATTCAAAGTGTTTCGACACGAAGTAAGAAAACAGACCGGTAAAAGTATTAAAAACATTACGGTTGGACCATAGTGTAAAATACTTAAACATATGAGTTTCAAGATTACGTGAAAGAGTATGGTATTCTTTCACAGTGGACTCCTCCCGGGACACCTCAATTTGACGGTGTGTCCGTACAGAGAAACCAAACTTTGTTGGACATGGTAAGGTCTATGATGAGTCACACTGAGCTACCTATTTCCTTCTGGGGATATGCATTGAACAATGCAGTACTTATTTTGAATAAGGTTCCATCAAATTCTGTTCAACAGACTCCGTATGAAATATGGACAGGAAAGAAATCGGGTTTCTCATTGCTGAAGATTTGGGGATGCTGGGCATACGTTAAACGTTTGGATGGTACCAAACTAAAACCCAAATCAGATAAGTGCCTATTTGTAGGTTGTCCGAGGGAAACCAAAGTATAGTACTTATACAACTCACAAGAGAACAATGTAATTGTTGCTAAGAAGATGAGTCCACAAACAGAAGATGAGAATGTTAGAATGTCTAACCAACCTTATGCTTCGTGTTTGGGTAGCATAATATATGCCATGTTGTGTACAAGGCCTGATATCAGTTTCGCTGTTAGCGTAACTAGTAGATATCAGTCCAATCCAGGTAATGACCATTGGATGGCCATTAAATATATCCTCAAGTATCTTAAAGGTACTAAGGATAAATTAATAACTTATGGAGGAAACGAACTGTAAGTTAACGGGTATACGGATTCTGATTTCCAATCAGACCCCGATGATAGAAAGTCTACATCTGGATTCGTATTTACCCTTAACGGAGGTGCAATTTGTTAGAAGAGTTCCAAACAGGGATCGACAGCAGATTCCACCTCTGAGGCGGAATATATTACAGCTTCTGAAGCTTCAAAAGAGGCTATGTGGATAAAGAACTTTGTCACAGAATTGGGAGTTGTCCCAAGTATCGAGAATGAGATTTCGTTATACTGTGATAATACTGGAGCCATTGCGCAAGAAAAAGAACCGAGGGTGCATCAGAAGTCGAAGCATGTGGAACGCAAGTACCACATCATTCGAGAGATTGTGTCGCGAGGGGATATTATCGTGTGCAAGGTACCGAGTGAAGATAATGTAGCAGACCCGCTGACGAAGGCCATACCTCCGAAGTTGTTTGATACACACGTGGAGTCGATGGGGATTAGATACAATCGTTATTGGCACTAGAGCAAGTGGGAGTTTTTGTTGGGGTTGGTGCTCACAACGCCAATTCCCGGTTGTATTTCTTTATGAATACTTCTGTAAAACATTATTATTTTGAATAATATATGTAGTTTCTATAATATAATGTATCTTTTAATATGGTAAAGACGTAATGTCCTTAGAATGACTAGTCATGATGCAGTTGCAAAAGTGTCGCAACTGACATTGAGTTGTATCATGACGTTGTCATTCTTAGACAGTTTCTGGTCAAGGTTTACACTACTTGGTCAGTATAGTAAACCCGTTGAGACCTGTACATGTCGTGTACTGGAATATATGATTCCAATAGTTTCTCAATGAACCATAAGTCTTGGAGACTAGTATAGACGTGTAGGTGTTTATAGCGGATAAACACTGAACGACTCACCGGAGATTCTTAATGGATGGTACACCAACGTCAATAAGAATCTTATCCGGTTGAGTAGCACTTGTGATTCTTAGACTTGAGATGCCACTGTGAGAACATGAGACATCTTCTACACTTAGATGGCAGTCACGTCACTGATCTATTTAGATCATACCTTTGCCTGTTCGTTGGGTGTAGATAGATCCTCAGGGTGTCCTGTGTGTATCAAGATAGGATCAGTCAGTTCTGTTTATCAGAGCATAGGTAGTCCATATGATTAGCAATCAGATAAAAACCATGGGCCCGTGGTACAATTTAGAAGTTAGTTCTAAATGTTCTTTTTGAGATTGCTAATAGAATAGTCGACTGGATAATCCCTATAGAGATTTGACGTTTACATCTATATCTCTGGGATTTATCCGGATACCTGTGACTGAGGAATTATACATTTGCCATGACCTCGACCTGTATGATTCAGCGAGTTTATCTGTGATCGTCATAATTTACGGGTGGATAAATTATGGACACGAAATTGGATTTCGTGATGGATATGCCTGAATCTAGAGAGTCTCACTAATGAAATATACTCGTAGAGTACTAGGGCAACATTTATAAATAATATTGATTATTTATAATGTCGTTTAAAGGTTAAACGCAAAATACATGTAAAGGGACCCGATAGTCATTTCCTTAATTTTTGTTTATTTGCATTTAATACTTGATTAATTCAAATACACATTAATTAATTATGAAATTGAGATATTTGACTAATATCACAAATATATATATTTAATATTTAATGCAAATATATAATACATATATTTAATATATTTGTATTTAAATAATTATTTAATTATTTAATTGTTAAATAATTAAATTAATTAAAAATATAAATATCCTAAGTTGAGATATTATTTGGAGATGCTTTATTTGCAATTGTTGACTTGTTTGAATTTATCATTAAAGTGTAATGATCATTTAATCAAGTTGGCAAGTTTAAATTCAAATGAAATTAAAACAAAATGTCTTTATTTTTTTCCCAGCCAAATTCGGCCAAGGGTTAAAAATACACAAGTATATATTGTTTTGTTTCTTTTAGGGTTGGAATAACCTAATACACTTTATCAAAACTCCATTAAAACAAAGCAAATAAGGTAGAGAGAAAGAAAAAAGAAAATCAAAGAAAAGCTTGGAATTTAGTAAGTATTTCCAACCTTCCATTAGAGAGTAAATTGTTCCTCTTGTTGTGGGCTTCACTTGGTGATGTTCTTAAGTTTTCTATTCTCTATTCTTTGTGTTTTTGATGGATGAAAGTATGATGAAGGGGTTAAGCATGTATGAAGTTGGAAGAATGTTACTAATGATGTAGTAAGCACTCTTTTAATGGTTTTAGAACCTTTTTGCTAATCTAGAGTTGTTGACCCACTCTTAAATGACCTATATTTGATCTATAGTTATTTCATTGTGTTGAGACTTGATTTGGATATAAGAAACATGATTGAAGTATTGTATTTAACCAATTTGGTCTAATTTGTCCAATTTGAAAAAATTGAAAAATTAGAGTTTAAGACCACTTCCAAATTTGGGGCTTTTCATTTATATGGTGTATTTGGATGTGTATATGATGCATTTAAAATAGTGGGTTGATTGGATTTTACCTTGATGAGTTTTGAACCATGGAAGTGCAAAATGCACAATTTTTCCCTTTTAGGGAGCTCTCGGCCAAGGGCCAAAAATTTGGGAATTTATTTTGTAATTTGAATTTCAATATGTATGACATGTTAAATTCATATATGTAATGATTTAGAATCATCCAAAATCGTTTCGAACAATTTCGGATCAAAATAAATAAATTGTTGTGTTTAAGGGCAATTCGGTAAATTCACATAAATATGATTTATAGTGTTTTATTTCATAATTTTAATATTGGATAATAAAATAAATAAGTTTATTTTATTAATCCGAGAAAAATTTTTGAAATTGGAAAATTTGATTTTCCACTGTTTCCGCTGCGTTACCGGATATCCGCAATAAAACCCCTACAAAATGGTATCAGAGCGAGTCTGATTCTAGGCCCCCTAATATGATTAGCCCTTTAATTCAATGTTTAATCATGTTTTCTTGACTTTATACATGCATGTTATATTCTAATTTGATTAAATTTAGGGTGTATGACACTTAGCGTAAAATCCCTAATTAATAAGGTTTAAATGTAATTATGTATTTGATGCATGTTATGTGGTCCGTCTTGTCAATACGGTTTATAAATATTTCTCCGTGACTACATCCGAGACCGTGCCTCTGCTGTGAGGTGTAGCCGATAGAGATTTATTTACACCGGATGTATATCAGATACTAGATAAATTCAAGCGAAAGCGGAATCCTGAACGTGCTCTAGCTGTCAGGGTTACGCAAGTAACTTGAATTTATCATTGACGAGTTTAACCTTGGTACGTCTCCTTGTGGGCCTGCCTTAGCAGCGACAATGAGAAACGACCAGGACTGGAAACCCAGGAGTCACTAGTGAGTGATTGACAAATGAGTTGTCTACCTGATGAATATACGTAGGCGAGACCGTGGCTCAGCTGTGATTTCACGGGATCCAATTTCACTATTTGTATTTAATTTAATTATTAAATCTTTGTATTCTGTTTGGGGATTACAGTATTGCATGATTTAGTGGGAGGGGCATTTTTAGATTAAAAATCCATGATCTAGTTTATGCTTTTGATATTATATGAAACTTCTTATTTTCTGCTAACCATTTTTCGTGATCTATATGATAGTTTGCGATGGCGGCACCATCCACTAATCAGTTTGCTCGTATGCTTGATGCGAACAAACTTAAAGGCGCAGAGAACTTCACTGATTGGGATCTGGATTTGAGGATTGTCCTCGATTCCGAGAGGTTGGGATATGTTCTTGAGGGTCCACTGCCCTTTACTGTGGAAGAGGACGCGTCACCGGAGGAACACGAAGTCTTCCAAGCTTGGAAGGATGATGATTTAAGGGTTAAATCATACATCTTAAGTTAGCTTTCATCGGGACTCAAGAAACAATATTATGGCATGTCAGATGCCTATACTATAATGACACGATTAAGACAATCGTTTGAGAACCAAGAATAAGTAGTTGTTCATAAGGTCGCAATGGAACTGTTCCATGAGCGTTTGGATGAGGGGCAAGCTGTTAGCCCGCATGTTCTTCAAATGATCGATTTGATCGATCAATTGAGGCAACATAATCTCATTCTGAATGACATTCTCGGTAGGAGTGTCATTCTTGGTTCTCTCCCAGCTTCTTATCGCCAGTTCGTGATGTACTTCAACATGAACGGGACTATCTGTACCTACCATAAGTTGCATAGGATGTTGCTCACGGCGGAGGAGGACCTCAAGAAGGGAGTACCGACTCGCCCTCTGAGACCCACTTCTCTTTCTGCTTCTTCCCAGGCATGGCCAAAGGGAAAGAAGAAGAAAGGGAAGAAGAAGAAGGGTTTCGGTCCTCAACCACAAGCAAAGATAGCTAAGCCCAAAAGGGCTTCTGAAGACAAGTGCCATCACTGCAGCAAAGTCGGGCACTGGAAAAGGAACTATCCTGACTACATAGCCCAGCTGAGGAGGGAGAGAGCATCTACATCAGGTATATTTATTTTTCCAGTTATTGATATATCTTTGGCTTGTGAAGCCGTTACATCCAACTGGATTTTTGATTATGCTTGTCCCATTCACATTTGTAATTCGTTGCAGGTGCTGAAGGAAAGTAGAAAACTGAAGCCTGGAGAGATGCAGTTGCGATTCGGGAGTGGAGACTCTCTGGATGCAGTTTGACCGGCGTAAACACACACGTATAACGCAAGCGCACGTATCGTTCAAGTAGTATAAAAATATCGATCCCACGAGGACTTAATTCCTACTATTGTTATTAATTGTTGAATCTATTTAATTACAAATATCTAATTAAATGGAGATGAGAGAGATTGTTTGATTGATTGGTTGATTGTGGCGTTGCTAAATAAATAAATAAATAAAAAGACAAAAAGAAAATACTAAGGAAAATAAAAGACTCAAAGATCTAGGGTTGTGAATTATTCTAATATCATTTAAAAGATGAAGTAGTTAAACCATGGTTGGGTAAATTATTGAATTATTAATCTGGAACACTAAATTATGTAAAAGCCTCTTCCGAATGATCATTTACAAATACCTAGTATAATCCAACTGAACCATATGTCTATGTCAATTAAATTACCTAGATTCATTAAGGTTAAGTTCCAATTAAGACTACCCCCGCCCGACAGGTATATTCCTATCCTGTAAGGAAATCTATTAAAGGTTTATTTATCCTTAAGGAAGATCGTGGGTTGTTGAGACTAAGGTTTTAAACTTAAAATCCCTATGTCTAGTTCATTTTAAGTTTACCTAATCAATTTTATTAGTGATCGGTTAATAAAAAGCATTAAGATTATGACTCAACAAATAACTCTTTTAATTACCCCAACTATAATCTAACCCTTTTTTAATACGGTGATATTAGAAATCATCACAACCCCTAAATAACTAACACATAACTAGGACTAGTAAAACAAAGATAAAAATTACTAAAAAGTAAATGCAGAAAAATAAATAAAATGCTAAGGAAAAGGAATTAACTTCTACTAAATACTAATTAGAAATCTCCCATAAAATATAATATATACTTATGATAATTTTATCAACCAGCCATAAAGGCGGTAATATTTGTTATTAAACCAGCCATAAAGGCGGAACAGAAATATACCAGCCATAAAGGCGGAACAAAAATAAACCAGCCAAAAAGGCGGAATAATTATTTAATAACCAACCGACCAATCTGGCGGTATCTTTATTAAGTCCGGTTATAAATAGTTTATATATTATATTTTAGGGAGAATAATCTAAATAGCAATAGTAAAAGAATTACCTTTTTACCTTAGCGGTGAAAAGTTACCTACACATAGTAAATAGTAAAAACTGTAAGAAGTAAGAAAGTAAAATTACTATTTACTATTAAAAGTAATTAAAAATATTTACAAAAACTTAAACTAAAATATTCTAGAGAGAGAAGCTCTCAATTTAGAACTAACAAAAGAGAGAGAAAGGTGTAATGAAAACTGAAAATTCGATCTCTATTTATAGGCTCGGATAAGGCTCCGGCGTCGCGACACCCAAATTGCACTAGCGTCGCGACGCTGGCTACAGTAGGACACGTGTCACGCGCTGGTTGGCTGGCTCAGAATCTTATCCGATGACGTGGCACTGTTCATGACGTCATTGCTTGCGTCACGATGATGTGTCAACTGTTCATGACGTCATTGCTTGCGTCACTCTGATGATGTGGAAGGCGACGTGGCATGTTGACTCGGTTGACTTGCTGACGTGGCGGCTGATGTGGACGATGATGTGGCGACACGTAGGATGACACGTGGGGCGGTGGCCGTCCAAGCAATAAGATTTTGACACGTGGCACGGCGCATTTTAGCATCTCTGTTGTGATGGTGACACGTGTCACGGCGCACGTTAGCAAAGTCAACTTTTCTCAGATTCTGATTTTGTGGACCCGGCGCATGTTAGCAGATTCGGCGCACACTGAGCGTCGCGACGCTGAAGGTCTGGGCGGCGCGACGCTGTGAAATGACGATTTTGCCCTTTTTGTCCAATTTTGTCCAATTTGCCCCAAAACACAGCTCCAGAATGTCCTGAAACTTTATTTATCTGCAAAATAACACAAAATATATCAAAACGTTCATAAAACTCAAGAAACTATACAAAATATTAAGTTAAATGAGTGGGAAATAGTGATAGAAATACCACTCATCACACCCCCAAACCTAACATTTTGCTAGTCCTCGAGCAAAATACAGAATAAAATAACATAATAAAATTTAACTAAGCCATTTTCGTAGGGATCACGGTTGCATTTAGCGTATGCAACAAGCCTTTAAACCCCTAGGTGTCCCTAGTGGACGAGTTGTAGTCTCGTGAGGGTTTACAGCAATGATACCCACAAACATTTTATAAAAGTAAAAAGGTAGTGAAATTAATGCACACAAAAGCAAAAAAAACAAGCGAAAAGAGAATAAAGATGTTAGTGACTAATCAGGTGAAATTTCTAATCCAAGTTACTAGATGTTTTATTTCATTCTAAATTACTGAATAAGTAAATTCTCCGATTATTTTTACCATTCTTCATATACACAGCCAACAAAATATTAAACAACTCATTTTTGCCCACAACAGTTATAAGTGCAGTTGATAAGAGAGTAATATTTTTGTCCTAAAGTTCTATCAGATTTCACACCTTTTTGTAGCAATGGAATAAATTTCTGATTTTTCTGATTTTTTCTTTGATTTTCTGAATTTTGACTATTTTTTTATTTATATACAATATCTTCCGTCTATGTAGCGAGCTTTGGGTCGGTGACTCCCAAACCAGTTGGCTTTAGGGCATCAGGTGTTAAGACACCCCTAAGGACTTAATTACTCAGACTTCAGATATATATACATATATATAAAATTTTCATCATTTTTGATCCATGTAACGAGTTTTGGCCAATGACTCCCAAACCAGTTGGTTTTAGGGCACTAGGTATTAAAATACCCTTACAGAATTAATAACTCGGATCTCAGATGTATTTTTTTTTTTTTTTTTTTTTTTTTTTTTTTTTTTATTCCATCACTAATTATAGATGCTTCTTCCAATTAAACTAGAGCACGGAATATTACAAACTTTTCAATTACAGCTCATGTCCGTATGTTACTATGTATGTTGATAATATCTGCTAACTAAGTATATGAAGATTCATTTTAGTCAGTTTTATGGAGAATTTACAAATTTAATAATTCAAAAGTGAATAAACAAAAATTAACTTTTTTCGAAATAAATGGTTTGAAATACGTCTCAAGAGTGGAAACTCCTTACACAGCTATTTCTTACCAATTTCATCTTTTTAGTCAACATAACAACCACATATTTCTACTAGTCATAAAACTTTAATTTACATGTTTTTTAGAAGTTTAATCAAAGGCTCAGTTTATGGTGTGTGACTAACTGTCGAATGGACTTCCCGTTGTAGATTCCCCAGAGGGAAGGTGGAGCGAGGCTCACTTAAGTACCCAGCCCCTTAGGCTCTTATCGCTTGTTGTCAGGAATAAACAACGAGTCCTCCAAACTAGTCTGTCACAACACACTACAAGTGAATGATTATCTAGGTGCCTCCACAGCTTTTCCTTATAAAAAGGTAGTGAGTGAAGGAAGACACCAAACCATACCTAGCTTTAAATATGCCCTTTGTTTTTATTAATTTTTTAATTTTTTTGTATTTTTCGAAAAATTTTGGACTAGAAATAAAAACACAATACAAACAAGTACTATTAACTATTCCTCACCCCCAAACCTAAATGAGACATTGTCCCCAATGTCTTAAAATAAAAGAAGAGTTTTAGAAAATCGTACCTGATTAGCTGAAATTCTACATGAAATTAAAGGTTAAGATCCAGATTTATTCGACGCTTCTTACCACGATCCTCCTCGGACCATTTTATCTTTGAAATGATAGGGTCAACTTGTGGTTCAAAGGCTACGAGTTGATCAATTAATCCGGTGCAGTTCTGGCAGTAAAGAGGAGTTCTTTCATAGCTTTGACACGAACCCATTTCTCCGAGCATCATCAAGAAACACACAAAGAAAATCATAAAACCCATCAACGTTGTACAGCCCAATTGGTTTCTGGTGTATGTTTAGGTTCGCCCAAGATAGTACAATAAAAATTTCCTCCAATGTGCCTAAGCCACCTGGCAAAGCAATAAAAGCATCAGAACGGTTAATCATTTCTACCAGTCGTTCAGACATACCTGGCACGATCAGTTCCTCTCCGTTTGATGATCCAATAAGATTCGCCTCTGCCAAGGGTTTTGGGACGATTCCCAAAACATGACTGCCTCCTTCCTGTACGGCCTTTGAAACGATCCCCATTAGTCCAAGATTTCCTCCGCCATATATTAAATGCATATTCCTTGCTGCTAAGACTCGACCCAATTCCTGTGCTGCCTCTGTTATGTATGTGGTTTAGTACCAACAGTACTACCGCAAAACACACAGATGTTCTCAACTCGTCTTCTTGAAGTGGCTTCCATTTTTTTTATGTATTTCTTTCTTAACTCTGGATGCCTTCAAAAGTGCAATGACGGGCTGAATTTATAGTACCTGAAAAGGGGTGAGTAATAATAGCACAAGTATCTTCCAGAGGAAGCTTGTTAGCTAAACAACAAAAGAAATCGTGAAAGGTCAAAAAGTCTGGATCCTGTCTACGAAAATAAAGATAATTACAACAGAAAAGCGAATCAAACCAATAATTAAGACAACGGAATTGTGTATGCAATACGCTACTTGTTTGGTATATAATCCTTAGGATGCGTCTCAAGAAATCATTCTTTACTCAGCCATCACAAATGAAATAACTCTCTTCTTTACGATTGTCAAACACCATTCCTTCTGTCTTAAAATGCTCCGTTCGTGTTTTTCCTGCAAAAAATACACACAATATTAAAAAGTTCACACAAAATACACAAAATATGAAAACAGAAATTACAACAAATTGCATGGGTTGCCTCCCTGCCAGCGCTAAATTTTTCGTCTTCAGCCAGACGTGACTGAAATCTATCTGTCAAGGTGGTTTCAGCGTCGTTTTGGATGTCCGATTAAAGACATCCCATGAGCGTTGCTTTTGAAGGGTCTCTTCCAACGGTAAAGTGGCAAAAAGAGTTTTGTCTTATTCAGTAATCGTGCCACCTTTTTGATCTTTGTTGCTCCATTGGTTCTTGGAAAGAAAGAAAGAAAATCAGGAGGTCTCGTATGGTGCTTGACTTGGAATGGAAGTTCCATTCTGTCAAGCTTCTGGTTGATTTCTTTGGTTTGTACTCCCCAAAACAGCGATGTTTCTCCTGAATGCTCTGGATCTTTATTAAGGTCAGACATTTGCTCCTCCATTTGCTCTGTTTCTTGCTCCATCTTTTCTTCACAGATGTATTTGAAAATTTCTGCATTCAACTCTTCATCTGTCATCTGTGAAATACATGTTTCAAAATTGTTAACCTGAGGATGAAAAGAAATGTCAGATTTTAGGTCTTCATCCTCTGATCTGGTTGAAATGATTGGCTCAGGTAGATCTTCATCAAACATTTGTGCAATGGAATCTCCAAGATCTTCATTTTGAGGATACAGAATTCCATCCCCAATTTTTGATGCAGTTGGTACAAACAGCTCAGCTTCATCCTCGTCAGAATCTGAATAATAAAAATCAAATCGAGACTTTGCCGGTTCGGGTTCCTGAACTGATACCTCTGGTTGTTGATACTGCTCAGCCTCCTCTCTGTTAAAGTGTCATTGTGAATTTCTGTGTTCTCGAAGGCTTCATCAGTGTCATCTGAAACTGGTTCTTGAGGTATGATGTTCTGGTTTTCTGTTAATTGTCTGATCTGATCTGTCATTTTCTGTATGGATTCTGAGTTACTCTGAATTTGTGCATCAAATCGAGCTTTTTGTTCTTTGAACATGTGAATCAATTGATCTTCCTCGGATGGTTCTGGTTCTTGATAAGAATCGAAGGAAGATGGTGGATAAGATGGAAAATGTGATGATTCTTCGTACCTTGGTTGATTCCAAAAATTCTGCCACTCTGAAAGGTAAATACATTGATCGCTTGGGTGGTTACCATCACAAATTACACATCTTCCCACTTCGTTCTGTTGAGCAAATGTGGTATTGCTTGATTCTGGCATCCAGTGATATTCGTTGGGCTGAACAACAGGCCTCAGAAAACTGGACTGTTGCTCCCAGATTTGGGGTGTATCTTCTTGTAAAGCTTGTAATCTTTCAATCTCCCAGTAATGTTCCATTTTTAATCACCTGAAAACAAAAGAAATAAAAATTACAAAATAAAAGAAAGAAAATTAGATATAAGTAAATTTGATAGTTTCAAAATTAACAACTCAAGAAAAATAAGTCCCCGGCAACGGCGCCAAAAACTTGACCGGCGTAAACACACACGTATAACGCAAGCGCACGTATCGTTCAAGTAGTATAAAAATATCGATCCCACGAGGACTTAATTCCTACTATTGTTATTAATTGTTGAATCTATTTAATTACAAATATCTAATTAAATGGAGATGAGAGAGATTGTTTGATTGATTGGTTGATTGTGGCGTTGCTAAATAAATAAATAAAAAGACAAAAAGAAAATACTAAGGAAAATAAAAGACTCAAAGATCTAGGGTTGTGAATTATTCTAATATCATTTAAAAGATGAAGTAGTTAAACCATGGTTGGGTAAATTATTGAATTATTAATCTGGAACACTAAATTATGTAAAAGCCTCTTCCGAATGATCATTTACAAATACCTAGTATAATCCAACTGAACCATATGTCTATGTCAATTAAATTACCTAGATTCATTAGGTTAAGTTCCAATTAAGACTACCCCCGCCCGACAGGTATATTCCTATCCTGTAAGGAAATCTATTAAAGGTTTATTTATCCTTAAGGAAGATCGTGGGTTGTTGAGACTAAGGTTTTAAACTTAAAATCCCTATGTCTAGTTCATTTTAAGTTTACCTAATCAATTTTATTAGTGATCGGTTAATAAAAAGCATTAAGATTATGACTCAACAAATAACTCTTTTAATTACCCCAACTATAATCTAACCCTTTTTTAATACGGTGATATTAGAAATCATCACAACCCTAAATAACTAACACATAACTAGGACTAGTAAAACAAGATAAATTACTAAAAAGTAAATGCAGAAAAAAAATAAAATGCTAAGGAAAAGGAATTAACTTCTACTAAATACTAATTAGAAATCTCCCATAAAATATAATATATACTTATGATAATTTTATCACCAGCCATAAAGGCGGTAATATTTGTTATTAAACCAGCCATAAAGGCGGAACAGAAATATACCAGCCATAAAGGCGGAACAAAAATAAACCAGCCAAAAGGCGGAATAATTATTTAATAACCAACCGACCAATCTGGCGGTATCTTTATTAAGTCCGGTTATAAATAGTTTATATATTATATTTTAGGGAGAATAATCTAAATAGCAATAGTAAAAGAATTACCTTTTTACCTTAGCGGTGAAAAGTTACCTACACATAGTAAATAGTAAAAACTGTAAGAAGTAAGAAAGTAAAATACTATTTACTATTAAAAGTAATTAAAAATATTTACAAAACTTAAACTAAAATATTCTAGAGAGAGAAGCTCTCAATTTAGAACTAAAAAAAGAGAGAGAAAGGTGTAATGAAAACTGAAAATTCGATCTCTATTTATAGGCTCGGATAAGGCTCCGGCGTCGCGACACCCAAATTGCACTAGCGTCGCGACGCTGGCTACAGTAGGACACGTGTCACGCGCTGGTTGGCTGGCTCAGAATCTTATCCGATGACGTGGCACTGTTCATGACGTCATTGCTTGCGTCACGATGATGTGTCAACTGTTCATGACGTCATTGCTTGCGTCACTCTGATGATGTGGAAGGCGACGTGGCATGTTGACTCGTTGACTTGCTGACGTGGCGCTGATGTGGACGATGATTTTGCGACACGTAGGATGACACGTGGGGGGGCGTGGCCGTCCAAGCAATAAGATTTTGACACGTGGCACGGCGCATTTTAGCATCTCTGTTGTGATGGTGACACGTGTCACGGCGCACGTTAGCAAAGTCAACTTTTCTCAGATTCTGATTTTGTGGACCCGGCGCATGTTAGCAGATTCGGCGCACACTGAGCGTCGCGACGCTGAAGGTCTGGGCGCGCGCGACGCTGAAATGACGATTTTGCCCTTTTTGTCCAATTTTGTCCAATTTGCCCCAAAACAGCTCCAGAATGTCCTGAAACTTTATTTATCTGCAAAATAACACAAAATATATCAAAACGTTCATAAAACTCAAGAAACTATACAAAATATTAAGTTAAATGAGTGGGAAATAGTGATAGAATACCACTCATCAGTTGCAGTGGGAGTATGCGAGATCTCATTGCCGAATGTGACCTTTGTTAAATGACTGCTATTTTATGCCTGGATGTGTAGCTAATATTATATCACTTTTTGTATTAGATACAGAAGGCTTTTTATTAATATTAAGAACTGTTCTTTATATTTATATGATAAAAGTAATATTCAGATCCTTTGTTGTCCAAACCAGCATGGTCATTATACATTGCAAACTTCAAAAGATATTTTAAATACTGGAGTTAATAAACGTAGTTTACCTGTAATTAATAATACTTAACTTTGGCATATGAGGCTGGGTCACATAGGCGTTAAACGCCTTACCCAATTGGTTAGGAATGGTTTGATACCAGATCTTACCATTGAATCCTATCCAACTTGTGAATCATGTATTCAGGGTAAGATGACCAAAGCCCCATTTTCTGGTGTTGGATACCGCGCCACTAACTTACTGGAACTCGTACATTCTGATGTATGTGGTCCACTAAGTCAAACTGCTCACAGTGGTTATTCGTACTTCATTACCTTTACCGATGATTTGTCACGGTACGGTTATGTGTATTTGATACGACATAAATCGGAAACCTTTGAAAAGTTCAAAGAATTCCGAAATGAAGTAGAAAAACAAAATGGACAATATATTAAATGCCTTCGATCTGATCGAGGCGGTGAATATATGAGTGGTGAGTTCATGGATTATATGAAGGAGAATGTGATTCTCGCTCAATATACTCCTCCAGGTACTCCACAGCACAATGGAATATCTGAGAGGAGAAATCGGACTTTATTGGATATGGTCCGATCGATGTTGAGTTTCACAGATTCGCCTAATTACTTATGGGGCTACTCTCTTTTAACAGATGCACATCTTTTGAATAAAATTCCTTCAAAAGCTGTTCCTACGACTCCGTATGAGATATGGTTCGGTAGGAGACCAAATCTTAGTTACATTAAGGTTTGGGGTTGTCCTGCCTATGTCAGGGTGACTCAGCAAGATAAGCTTTCGCCTCGAGGGCAAAAGTTTAGGTTTATCGGATATCCTTCGAATACAAGGGGATATCTGTTCTATGATACCGAGCATCGAAATGTGTTCGTAGCTCGCTTCGTAAAATTTCTAGAAGTAGAATTTTTGTCAGAAGGTGGTAATCATAGACAAGTTGAACTTGATGAAGTCCAACCTGAAAACAACGAACCAACGGAGGAACCTGAAGTTCAAGTAGATGAAAGACCTTCAACACACACACTCTGTAGGTCAGAAATGGTATCTAAACCTCCTAAATGCTTGAATTTGATACAAGAAAAGAGTCTAGATGTTCTTTTAGTTGAAGAGACTGATCCTTTCACCTATAGAGAATCGATGTTGGACATCGACTCCGTGAAATGGCAAAGTGCCATGAAATCCGAGTTAGACTCAATGCATGAGAATCAAGTTTGAGACTTGGTTCCGCTTCCCGAAGGAATTGTTCCTATCAGTTGTAAATGGGTTTACAAGAGGAAGCGAGGGCCTGACGGTAAGGTTGAAACTTACAAGGCCCGACTGGTAGCAAAAGGTTACACACAGCGACCTGGCGTCGACTACGATGAAACTTTTTCACCAGTAGCAATGCTTAAGTCTATCCGGATTTTGCTTTCTATAGCTGCGTATCATGACTACGAGATTTGGTAAATGGATGTCAAAACGGCTATTCTAAATGGATTTCTTGATGAAGAAATCTATATGGAATAGCCGGAAGGTTTTGCATCCAGCGAAAACTCGGGTATGGTATGTAAGCTTAAGAAGTCCATTTATGGACTTAAACAAGCTTCACGAAGTTGGAATCTTCGATTCGACGAGATTATTAGATCATCCGGTTTTCTCAAGAATTCGGAAGAATCCTGTGTGTATCAGAAGGCCAGTGGGAGCATGGTCGTATTTTTAGTCCTATATGTTGATGACATCCAAATCATTGGGAATGATTTAGGTATGTTACAAAGCGTCAAAGCATACCTCTGTAAGAATTTCTCCATGAAGAACCTGGGAGAAGCTTCCTATGTTTTAGGGATAAAACTCTATAGAGATAGACAAATGAGGCTGATTGGGTTATCCCAATCAACGTACATAGACAAGATCTTGGAACGGTATAATTTTGGTAACTGTAAGACATCAAACATACCGTTCAGACATGTGATTCATCTTTCTAAGAAGATGAGTCCACAAACAGAAGATGAGAAGGTTAGAATGTCTAACCAACCTTATGCTTCGTTTTTGGGTAGCATAATGTATGCCATGTTGTGTACGAGGCCTGATATCAGTTTCGCTGTTAGCGTAACTAGTAAATATCAGTCCAATCCAGGTAATGACCATTGGATGGCCATTAAACATATCCTCAAGTATCTTAAAGGTACTAAGGATAAGTTAATAATTTATGGAGGAAACGAACTGCAAGTTAACGGGTATACGGATTCTGATTTCCAATCGGACCCTGATGATAGAAAGTCTACATCTGGATTCGTATTTACCCTTAACGGATGAGCAGTTTGTTGGAAGAGTTCCAAACAGGGATCGACATCAGATTCCACCACTGAGGCGGAATATATTGCAACTTCTGAAGCTGCAAAAGAGGCTGTGTGGATAAAGAACTTTGTCACAGAATTGGGAGTTGTCCCAAGTATCAAGAATGAGATTCCGTTATACTGTGATAATACTGGAGCCATTGCGCAAGCAAAGAAACCGAGGGTGCATCAGAAGTCAAAGCATGTGGAACACAAGTACCACATCATTCGAGAGATTGTGTCGCGAGGGGATATTGTCGTGTGCAAGGTACCGAGTGAAGATAATGTAGCAGACCCGCTGACGAAGGCCATACCTCCGAAGTTGTTTGATACACACGTGGAGTCGATGGGTATTAGATACAATCGTTATTGGCACTAGAGCAAGTGGGAGTTTTTGTTGGGGTTTGTGCTCACAACGCCAATTCCCGGTTGTATTTCTTTATGAATACTTCTGTAAAACATTATTATTTTGAATAATATATGCAGTTTCTATAATATAATGTATCTTTTAATATGGTAAAGACGTAATGACCTTAGAATTACTAGTCATGATGCAGTTGCAAAAGCGTCGCAACTGACATTGAGTTGTATCATGATGTTTTCATTCTCAGACAGTTCCTAGTCAAGGTTTACACTACTTGGTCAGTATAGTAAACCTGTTGAGACCGGTACATGTCGTATACTGGAATATATGATTCCAATAGTTTCTCAATGAACCATAAGTCTTGGAGACTAGTATAGACGTGTAGGTGTTTATAGCGGATAAACACTGAACGACTCACCGGAGATTCTTAATGGATGGTACACCAACGTCAATAAGAATCTTATCGGGTTGAGTAGCACTTGTGATTCTTAGACTTGAGATGCCACTGTGGGCACATGAGACATCTTCTACACTTAGATGGCAGTCACATCACTAATCTATTTAGATCAGACCTCTGCCTGTTCGTTGGGTGTAGATAGATCCTCAGGGTGTCCTGTGTGTATCAAGATAGGATCCGTCAGTTTTGTGTATCAGAGCATAGGTAGTCCGTATGATTAGCAATCAGATAAAAACCATAGGCCCGTGGTACAATTTAGAAGTTAGTTCTAAATGTTCTTTTTGAGATTGCTAATAGAATAGTCGACTGGATAATCCCTATAGAGATTTGACGTTTACATCTATATCTCTGGGATTTATCCAGATACATGTGACGGAGGAATTATACATTTTCCATGACCTCGACCTGTATGATTCAACGAGTTTATCCGTGATCGTCATAATTTACGGGTGGATAAATTATGGACACGAAATTGGATTTCGTGACGGATATGCCTGAATCTATAGAGTCTCACTAATGAAATATACTCGTAGAGCACTAGGGCAACATTTATAAATAATATTGATTATTTATAAAGTTGTTTAAAGGTTAAACGCAAAATACATGTAAAGGGACCCGATAGTCATTTCCTTAATTTTTGTGTATTTGCATTTAATACTTGATTAATTCTAATACACATTAATTAATTTTCAAATTGAGATATTTGACTAATATCACAAATATATATGTATTTAATATTTAATGTAAATATATAATATATATATTTAATATATTTGTATTTAAATAATTATTTAATTGTTAAATAATTAAATTAATTAAAAATATAAATATCCTAAGTTGAGATATTATTTGGAGATGCTTTAGTTGGAATTGTTGACTTTTTTGAATTTATCATTAAGTGTAATGATCATTTAATCAAGTTGGCAAGTTGAAATTCAAATGAAATTAAAACAAAATATCTTTATTTTTTTCCCAGCCAAGTTCGGCCAAGGGTTAAAAATACACAAGTATATATTGTTTTGTTTCTTTTAGGGTTGGAATAACCTAATACACTTTATCAAAACTCCATTAAAACAAAGCAAAGAAGGTAGAGAGAAAGAAAAAAGAAAATCAAAGAAAAGCTTGGAATTTAGTAAGTATTTCCAACCTTCCATTAGAGAGTAAATTGTTCCTCTTGTTGTGGGCTTCACTTGGTGATGTTCTTAAGTTTTCTATTCTTTATTCTTTGTGTTTTTGATGGATGAAAGTATGATGAAGGGGTTAAGCATGTATGAAGTTGGAAGAATGTTACTAGTGATGTAGTAAGCACTCTTTTAATGGTTTTAGAACCTTGTTGCTAATCTAGAGTTGTTGACCCACTCTTAAATGACCTAGATTTGATCTATAGTTATTTCATTGTGTTGAGACATGATTTGGATGGAAGAAACATGATTGAAGTATTGTATTTAACCAATTTGGTCTAATTTGTCCAATTTGAAGAAATTGAAAAATTAGGGTTTAAGACCACTTCCAAATTTGGGGATTTTTAATTTATATGGTGTATTTGGATGTGTATATGATGCATGTAAAATATTGGGTTGATTGGATTTTTCCTTGATGAGTTTTGAACCATGGAAGTGCAAAATGCACAATTTTTCCCTTTTAGGGAGCTCTCGGCCAAGGGCCAAAAATTTGGGAATTTATTTTGTAATTTGAATTTCAATATGTATGACATGTTAAATTCATATATGTAATGATTTAGAATCATCCAAAATCGTTTCGAACAATTTCAGATTAAAATAAATAAATTGTTGTGTTTAAGGGCAATTCGGTAAATTCACATAAATATGATTTATAGTGTTTTATTTCATAATTTGATTATTGGATAATAAAATAAATAAGTTTATTTTATTAATCCGAGAAAAAGTTTTGAAATTGGAAAATTTGATTTTCCACTGTTTCCGCTGCGTTACCGGATATCCGCAATAAAACCCCTACACATACATGGATGGCAACATACAAACATACAAGGCTAGGCTTGTAGCAAAAGGGTATCGTCATCAACATGGTGTTGATAAAGATGAAACGTTTTCATTTGTTGCCATGATTAAATCCATTTGGATAATGCTTGCTAATGCTGCATATTTCGTTTATGAAATATGACATTTGGATGCCAAAACCGCTTTCCTTAACGGAAACCTTTTGGAGGATGTTTACAACATCCTGACAGTTTTGTCGTGCCGAAATATACAAACAAGGTTTACAAGTTAAATCGATCCATTTATGGATTGAAGCAAGCATAGTGTTCTTGGAACCAATGTTTTGATGAGATCATAATGGTATATGATTTCATTCAAAACGAATATGATTCTTGTGTATATAAGAAGGTTAGTGGGAACGCACTGACAATGAATGTCCTATAAGATGATGATGTATTGCTTCTTAGCAACAACATTCCCATAATATAATCGGTGAAAGCTTGGCTTTCATTAAAATTCTCCATGGAATACCTGGGAGAAACATGCTTTATTTTAGGAATAAAGATCTAATGGGATAGATGTAGAAAGCTACTGACAACTCTCCCAGATTTCGTACGTTTTTGAAATGTATGTGACCTGATGTCTCATATGCTTTGAGCATATGTAGACGCTATAAGGCCAATCCAGGTGATGGTCACTGGATTGATGTAAAGAACATCATTGAATATCTTGGACGAACTAAGGATGCTTTCTTAAGCTATGGAGGAGGAGAACTTGAAGTGACTAGGTTCACCGCTGCAAGTTTCCAAACCGACAAAGACGACTTTAAGTCGTAATAAGGGTACATATTTAGTTTGAATAACGGAACAGTGAGCTGGAAATCTTCCAAGCAAGATACTGTTGCTGAATAAATAACAAAAGCGGAACATTGCTGCAGCTGAGGCAGCAAAAGAAGCATTTTAGATCTATAAAATCCTAATTGGTTAAGGTATAGTTCTGTTAGCAGCTGAGCTAGGCTACAACACATCCTAAAGAATTACGGTCTTATCAACGATCCAAGTATATACTTCGACTATTTCATCTGATTCGTTCGATCATACATCGTGGCGATGTGATGATAAAATAAAATGCATCAGATGATTGAGCGACCCGTACATAGTTCGGTTGTAGGACACTTGAGTGATTGGCTATAGGCCAAGTGGGAGATTGTTGGACAATTATGACCCATAGCATCACTATTTGTACAAAACATGGTGTTGTTGTACAAATTAATTATGTGACAAAGGAAATTGCTCTTTTATCATTTGTAATTGGATTACCTGGATATATAAATGATAAAAGTCCTTATGATTAGTTCCAGATTAATAAGATATGAGACAATATTAATCCACAAAGGTTTAATCATTAAATGTCCCTAGTCATAGTATTATCGATACTGGACATCGATAATGCGAAATAGGCCAGTATTACACTTGTGCGAGTTATGGAAGCGTAACGACATAGTTCTCATATATTTGGGTATTGGATACTCATGCAAGTGTAATAGAAGGTTCTGTTTACCGATTGTACGGAAACAGCTTCGCTATGGATAGACCCATCGGAATCCCATTGGTTGTATGACTATGTGTCTATGGGAATCCGAATCAGGGTAGGTATATTTGGTCTTAACCTGAGACTTGCATCGCTAATACTTGCGACAATCAATATACTTTGGTTTTGGTCGTCCATGGCTTTAACAGGTTCTGTGTACGCCTCTTCTGGGTATACTGAGAATCATAGTGTATTGGGTGTGATGTCAAGATGGAAGTATCACTTCAGTCATATGGAGATGATGATCACACAGAGATTCAGAACTGGTACTCTAAGTGCTATAGCCATCGGAGAAGTATGACTAGGTCATGACTTTCCGATCATAAAGAGACTAGTGGCTAGTGATCCGATATATGCTTCGTACGGGGCAGACACAACTCTAGCCCCAGGCCTAGCATGTGACATCCGATACTGGATCGTAATACGCAATACTACGTATACTACGTCTGACAAAGATTATATATTCCTTAAAAGAATATTTCTGGAGAATAAGGTATGCACGACGTTTTGCTAGAAGCCAACCATGTCTTGTAAATTGGTAAGAACGTGGTACGAGGTACGGACGTGTTCGGATAGTCCGACGATCGAATTTACTGCCAACATATCCAGAGATCTCATTGGTTGATTCTCGAAGATTCACCGATGACGTATGACTCGAACAGAATTAATCTGGGATTAATTATGAGAGATATAAAATTACTCTAGGATTAATTGCGGCGATAATTTATATGGGATAAAATTCAATTAAAAGAGAGAGAACGATTAATTTAGAATTAATCGATAAAATAATATATTCGATATATTAAATGAAATTAGATTTCATGGCGGAATTAAAATTGGATTTTAATTCGGGCGAACGAATTAATTCTAAATTAATTCGTAAGCGACTTTAATATTTAATTAACGTCGCAACGGAAAATTCGTTAATTCGGAATTAACGAACCTGAGATGTGTTTTGCGGGCCCACTTAGATTTTAAATTTAAAGTGGGGCCCACAAGTCACATCACTAGTCAACTACTTACTTTATGGCGATGAAAGTTTGTGAAGACTTTGATGTTAGCTTGTTGATTACACTATCATTATTTTAATTGAAGTGTAAGACCTTTTCCAACTTTGGAAGATTTGGTAATTGATTTATTGATTTTGGAAAATCAAACACAACACACTCTCTCCCTCTCAAGCTTGGCCAAAACTCTCTGTAGGACACAAAAATCGGCGACGCTGTTCTAGGCTCGCGGCATGGTTGGGAGTACAGAGTAGCCCGTATGGGACTAAACCAGAGAATAAAGGAGTCGCCACCCAGCGTGAACTGGGAAAATGATTTAAGGCCGCACTCACCCGACGCAAGGGAAGACCTCAAACCTTTGGGTTCGGAATGACCCCTTACTTATGCCACTTGTAATGAAAGGATTTGTGCAATAATCTAACCGAGTCTACGCAACATACATAAGCAAGGATAAACTACATCTAAGTTTACGTACATGAAAATAAAATATATATCTAAGTTTGCATGCATAAAAGTAAGTCGGAATAACGGCAAGCAAACAATCTCATGAATACGTTAAATTAATACATGAAGAAACATAAATAAATCAGGCATAAAAAATCATATTAAACAACTAAATCATGCAAAAAAGAAAATAACATACTAAACAACTAAATCATGCATAAAAGAAATAACATACTACACGACTAAATCATGCATAAAAGAAAATAACATACTAAACGACTAAATCATGAATAAACATAAGATTGGACGAAACGAAATATGTGTGTTTCTCAAGCGGTATGTGGCGTTGTATCCCAAGTATATACCGCATTACCGTCCATTCGGATTCGGCTAAGGAATTTACGTCTGGGTTTCCATCCGATATACCGCAAGAGAGAACACATATTCCATTCATCCGAAGGTCATAGCATACACTAACCAACAATACTCATGCGAAGTAAAATAAAAAATAAATGAGAATAAGTAAAAAGGGTGCCCTCAGGTCTAACCTTTTATATCGCCTCTTGGAAGTTCGTTACACGGCCGTCGGAAGGGTTAACGCTCCGCAACTCCTCCGGTTCACTGGTTCAACATTTTCCTTCACTGTTTCGCTGTTTTGGGCTGCTGTTTTCTCTATTTCTATTACTGTTTTATTGTTTTCGCTGCTGTTTTTGGTGATTTATGGACTGTTTTAAAGTGCAGTTTTTTTGTGATGAAGGGAGATTTTGAAGTGCTGTTTTTTGCGGTTTAAGGGTACAGTTTGGGGGCTGTTTTGCGGTGAATAGGGGATGTTCGGGGGCTATTTTATGCGTAAATCTACTGCTGTTTCAGGGGCTGTTTGGGCGTGAATGGGCTGCTCGGGGGCTGTTTTTTACTAGTTGCAGTTTGGCGGCAATGGAGAGAGATTTTGGAGTGCTTGGGCGTCAATGTCTAGGGAGAGAGAGGAGGGGCGTGGATGCTAGAGAGTGAGAGGAGGGGCGTGGATGCTAGGGAGGTCTAAGGGTTTGGTTTGGGTGTCTTTTTATAGGAGAGGGTTAGGGCTTTCCTTGTACGAGTAGGGAATGAATCATGTAATTATGAAGGATATCTTTTAATTAGTATGCTAAACGGAAAGGTTCTCTCTAATTTAGGGAGGTGATTTGTTTTAGTTTAGGAAAGGGAATTATGAAATTTGATTTGATTTGATTTTGTTTAGGCATGTGATTTATTTTAATTAGGAAGGTGATTTATGGGATTTGATTTGATTTCTTTAATTAGGAAGGTGATTTGATTAGATTTATTTAATTCGGGAAGGTGATTTGTTTAGATTTCAACATGTGTTTAATGTGTTTGAATATTTTTGGATGTGATTTAATAGGCTTGGAGGCTTATTGGCGTGTAGGATGGCTAGTTGGTGGGCTTGAGCGTGTGGTTGGTGGTGTGTGGGCTTGGGTGTGTGCTTTAATGTAGGTTGCGAGAGTTTTGGGCCAAGGATAAATTTTAAAACAGAGATCCAATGAACGAACCTGAAGCTAAGCAAACGAATTAAATCCAACAAGGTATTGATTTCCCTTCCGACGTCTGTTTCCCGCGACTTCCGCAACTTAAAGAGTAGTGCCTCCATAAGAGACTCATCATCGGGACTTATATGCAAAAATACAGTGCCTACAGTCGCCCCCACTTTGATGGGGCTTATGCAGTGTGTGACAATGACAATCCTATCAAAGTTATGCATGCATTTTTACTTACCTGGCTCTTCAGCTGCTGCTTTACTTGCTTGTTGCTTTGAACTGAGTTGATCTGGTGGTGAGGTGCTGCGACCCCCTGAGTCTTGTTCCCGAACTACCGAGTGGGTCTTGTTCCCGAATTGAATTGAGGGTCTTGTTCCCAAATTGAGATGAGGGTCTTGTTCCTTATTTGAGTTGTGGGTCTTGTTCACAAACTGAGTTGTGGGTCTTGTTCCCAATTTGAGATGAGGGTCTTGTTCCCTATTTGAGTTGTGGGTCTTGTTCCCAAACTGAGTTGTGGGTCTTATTCCCGATTGTGGGTCTTGTTCCCTAATTGAGCTGCGGGTCTTGTTCCCGATTGTGGGTCTTGTTCCCAAATTATGTTGCGGGTCTTGTTCCCAATTGTGGGTTTTGTTCCCAAATTGAGCTGCGGGTCTTGTTCCCGATTGTGGGTCTTGTTCCCAAATTGAGCTGCGGGTCTTGTTCCCGATTGTGAGTCTTGTTCCCAAATTGTGTTGCGAGTCTTGTTCCTGATTGTGGGTTGTGGGTCTTGTTCCCAAATTGAGTTGCGGGTCTTGTTCCCGATTGAATTGCGGGTCTTGTTCCCGATTGTGGGTCTTGTTCCCAAATTGAATTGCGGTTCTTGTTCCCGATTGTGGGTCTTCATTTCCGAACTGTTTGTCTTTGCCGCTTTTCTTCAAAACTTGCGAACAAAAACAAAGCAAAATTGTGTGCATGTGACATGTATGCATATATGCATAGATATGTTTCCTATTCCGATGGGTTAGGAATTTCTAGGGCACTTTGGTGTCTTTCGCCTACAAATGTCTTTTGTCGCCCCCTGAGCCTGCTTACACTTTCTTTCTGCCAGTTCTCTTATGGTGATTTCTCAGTTTTCTTTGATCCCATGACTCAAGATTCCATTATGTCCCTTATTCACGAGGTGGTAGACTGGTCGCCCCCAGACTTGGCTTAGCATTTTTTTGTTCTTCGTCACTTGTACTTGGCCAAAGTAGATCATTTGATGCGGTGTCCCGTACTGTCATATCATATTGCTCTCTTTTACGGGATAATCCTAATAGTTGTTCATATTATTGCCCTCAAAGGATGCCCAGTGTTGAAACCATAGAGCCTTCAAAGTACTCGAGGCAACTCAAATCCGATCGTTTGAATAAATGATCTGAACCAGACTCAAAGTGTGTGTGTGCTAAGGTTCTTTTACAGCTTGATCCTTGGGTAAGCAAGATAAATGATTTTGTTTTAGAGAATGGGATCGATGGGTCAAACCAACCTAGATGTCTTGATCATGCTCTGAAATTACTCCTATGTACTCAATGTGATATGATTTTCTTTTTCTTTTTCTTTCGTCTTTTTTTTTTACACACCTACCCTTTAAGGTATCATTTCTCCTCATGGTGGTCCTAATACTCGCCCATGGGTAGCTTCACGCTTATCGGTTATAGGTGGTTTATATTTTCTTCCTTAGAGACTTTTCTTTTGTTTCCAACCATACCACATATCGTAACACAAGTAAATCAGGATGGACATCTAAGCGAACGGTCATTCATCGATCCGTAATCTCTTCAACTAGTCACATTGCCGACTACTCCGGCTTTCACTGCTAAGATCCTATAATTAAGTGCTCGCGAGTCTAGTCAAGATCAACTACTCAAAATATCGGATGAGAGTACCTTTCGCACTTATCATTTCTAAGGTTTTCACCCTAAACCAAACAATTTCATCATCAGACTTATGCCTAACCATCAAAGACTTCTTTTTTTTCACTCCATCGGAATTCTTCCTTTCAACTGCGGGCTTCACCCCCTGGGATTCATTCCCGAAAACTGATACTGGTGTGGGCCTCGACCCTGGGACTCATCCCCGAAATTGGTACTGATGCGGGCCTCAACCCCGAGATTCATCCCCGAAACTAATACTGATGCAGTCCTCAACCCTGGGACTCATCCCCGAAACTAATACTGATGCGGGCCTTAACCCTGTGATTCATTCCTGAAACTGATACTGATTAATTCATGAAACTGATGTACTGTACTGTTGCTGCTTCTGATTGGCTTGCATTTACCGCTTTCTATTTTTTCCTCTTTGAAACCCGTGAACAAAACGAAACAAAACAAAAAACAAAAAAGAATGCAAGTACGTTACGTGTATGCATGCATGCATGTATGAATTTCCTATTCCGTTGGGTTAGGTCTTCTGTCGGTCCTCTTGATGATCGCTCGGTCTTCTCTTCCTTAGGCAAAACATTGCTTCAATCTATCCACGTTGATCGGCTCGGTGAACTCGTTCCCTTCCAAATATGACAGTCTCACTGCCCCGTTTCCCATTACTTTCTGGACTATGTAGGGTCCTTCCTGTAGACAACAGAACATGGGCGACGCTGTTCTAGGCTCACGGCCTAGTTGGGAAGTACGAAATAACATGGAGTCGCCACCCGGTGTGAACCGGGACAAAGATTTAAGGCCGCAATCACCCCTCGCAAGGGAAGACCTCAAACCGTTGGGTTCGGAATGGTCCCTTACTTATGTCACTTGTGATGATATGATTTGTGCAATGAACTAACCAAGTCTACTCAATAATCATACTCAAGGGTACTTTGATCTAACATGCTTTCATCCAAATAACTCCATGCAATGTAACACAACGAGCATATTGAACCATTAAATCAACATGTATAAATCATTATCCAAACACATCATAAACTAATAACATGCATAAGGAACAATTTAAATATGCTTTAACAACTAAATAACAAACTAAATTAAACCATGCTTTAAATAATAAATAAACGGCCTACGAACTATAACATGCTCAAATATAAATTTGGATGAGACGAGATATGTATATCTTAAGTGGTACGTGGCGTTGTATCCCGAGTGCAGACCGTACTACCGTCCATTCGGAATCGGCTACGGAATTTACGTCCGGGTTTCCATCCAATATACCACAAAAGGGAACACATATCCCGCTCATCCAACAATCACATCATGCCTCAAACGACTCTCATGCAATAATATTTTAAAATAAATAAAATAAAATGAAAGATATAAGTAAAAAAGGTGCCCTCAGGTCTAACCTCTTTTGTCGTCCAAGAAAGGGCGTTACACGTCCGTTGGAAGGGTGAATGATCCGCAACTCTTTTGGTTCACTAATCCAACTTTTTCCTCGCTGTTTCACTGTTTGGAGGCCGCTGTTTTCACTCCGTTTCGCTGCTGTTTTTGTTGTATTTTCGGGTCACTATTTTTGGTAATTAGGGGACTGTTTTGAGGATTATTTGGACTGGTTTGGGGGCAGTTTTCGAAGGGTTTCAGGGGCAGTTTTCGTTACTATTTGTGGCAGGTTTTGGGGACTGATTTGGGCGTGCAGAGAGGGGTTTTATGCGACAGTTTGTGAGGCAATTCAAGGACTAATTCTGCGGCAGTTTTGGGGACTAAATACGTTCAGTTTCGGGGGTAGTTTTTGGATTGTTCTGGGCTTGTTTTTGTGTGTTGATGAGAGTGAAGGTGTGGTAGTGTTATGCTGATTAACGTGGCTGGCAGTGTGTGAGGGCCTATGGTGCATGAGCTGAGGTTTAATGTGTGTGGGGGCTAGGTGGCTGCTGTTTATGGGCTGAAGGTGCGCAGGTGTGGGGGCTAGGTGGCGTGATGAATTGGTGAGCTGTGAGGTGTGTGCGTTTGAGGGGACTTAGGGACGTGTGGAGCAGGCAACGTGTGGCTAAGGGCAGGTGCGTGAGTTGAAGCTAATGGCGTGAGGGATGAGGGGTAGTGAGTGGAGTTTGTGTGTGAGGGGCTTACGTGAAGGGTTTTGTTTGCCGAGAGAGTGGGCAAGGGTGAAGATGGCTCGTGATTGTCTTTCTTTGTTGGGCGTGAATATCTTCTTGGTGTTTTTGTGTGAATGAGCTCTCTCGCTAGCCAGGGTTTGGTTTGTGTGGAGAAGGGTTATTTTTATAGGTCAATGGAGGGGTTTTACCTTGTTGGAGAAGGAATAGGATTTGTGTATTAATTGGGGATATCTTTTAATTTAGTATATGATAAGGAAATCTTTTAATTAGGGGAATTGATTTGATTTGTTCTTTTTAGTTAAGGATATGATTTATTTAATTTAGGAAAGTGATTTAATTAAATTAGGAATGTGTTTTATTTAAATTAGGAATTTAATTTAATTTAATTTCAAGTTCAAGTTCAATTTAATTGGTGAATGTGATTTAATTTAATTTAAGTTTAATTTTAATTGGTTTTAATTATTTAATTTGTGAGATGTGTTTTAAATATTTTAATTATTTAATTGTGAGATATGTTTTAATGGGTTTGGTATGTTTTAAAACAGAGGTCCAACAAGCAAACCCGAAGCGAAACAAGCGAGTTAACTCTGACAAAATGCTAATTTCCAACTTTACCCTTCCAACGTCAGTTTCCCGCGGCTTTCACAACTAAAGAGGTAGTGTCTCCATACGAGACTCATCATCGGGCTGATATGCAAAAATGCAATGCCTACACTTCCCAGTTGGGTCTGAACTTTCCTCTCGGGTATGTCGTCAACGGCTTTGACTGCTTAAGTACCAAATCACCATTTCTGATCTTAGTAGGATGCACCTTCTTATTGAATGCTCAAGACAACCTCTTCTGGTATATCTGCATGTGATGTAAGGACTTCATTCTCTTCTCATCCAGAAGTGCTAACTGTTCAAATCTTTGCGAGGCCCATTCTTGTTCATGTAACTCTGTTTCTATTAATACTCGTATGGACTATATCTCAACTTCCACTGGCAGTACTGCTTCCATTTCCTTCTGAGCCTCTTCTTTTTTAAACACTTCAACTGAAAGCCGTTCGCTTGTCTCTTGTATAGTTCCCCCTTCAAACTCACATACTGAGAAGCCAACTTCTGAATGGCTATCCTGTCTTTCCTGCTTGCTTCTTCTGGGAATTCCCCGTGTTCTAAGTATAGTTGAATATCATAGTACCACTTACTGAGGTAGTAGACTGCATGCTCCACCCCCGTCTCATCCACTTGTACCATCATCGCCCCCAGCGCTTCGGGTTCAATGGCCAAATATAGTACCAAGGGTTTGCCCAGTCTTGGAGGTTTCAAGATAGGAGGTTTCACCAAATATTCTATGATCTTGTCGAAGGCTTCTGGCATTGCTCATTCTATTTCACTGGCTGGTCCTTCCTCAACTTGGTGATGAACCGATTGATGTACTGAATTTTCCCAAGGAATTCTCTAACTTCTTCTTAACCCAACATATATCTATGATGGCTTTTAAGACACGGGATTGACATGATGCGTGTATGCATGAGATGCATGAGATGCGTGCGATGTATGGAATATATAAGTCGGCCCATTATCATTTTAAAGCATTCAATCATACTATTGCAAGGTGCAAACTTGTCCCAGTTGAAAAAGGCCCAACAGGTTTACACTTTTACGATAACATGGCTAAACAACTTCAAATGATAAGAGACCCAAACATAAAATGGCCCATCGGCATTTTAGAAGCTTTTGGCCCAATTGTTAAAGGACACGAACTCGTCCCAGTTTAAATGGCCCAACAAGTTCACATCTCTTGACAAGAAGTCCAACTGAATCCAAATGATGATGGTCCTAAACACAAGCATAAAGAAATAATTTATATTGGTCATATAACTATGGTTCACATGTGAGTTTACGGGGGTGCAGACAAAGACTCCCGCTGACGAATGATTGCCCACAACTAGGACTCCCCACTCAAGGGTTTGAGCGACCAAGTGAGCGAGCCTTTTTTATACCATAAGGTACATGCCAACGAGTTATAGTGTATGACTGACTGTCAAATGGATTTCCTATTGAAGATTCCCCAGAGGGAGGGTGGAGCGAACTCTCTTAAATACCCAAGCCTCTTAGGCTCTTATCGCCTTGGTGACAGGAATAACCAATAGGTCCTCCAAATTAGTCCATAACAGTGAGCTTCGGGTAAATGATTATCTAGGTGCCTTCACAGCTTTTCCTCTCGGCCATAGAAAGGTAGTGAATGAAGGAAGACACCAAACCATTACCTAGCTTTAATAATGCCTTTGATTAAACCCCTTCAACCCACTATAGAGACGGTTAACTAAAGCACAAATCACAATCATTACAAGACATTATTTCGGGGCCGATTCTCTATCCCCAGTGGAGTCGCCAGACTGTAGGACACAAAAATTGGCGACGCTGTTCCAGGCTTGCGGCCCGGTTGGGAGTACGGAGTAGCCCACGGGGGACTAAACCGGAAAATAAAGGAGTCGCCACCCAGCGTGGACTGGGAAAATGATTTAAGGCCGCACTCACCCCTCGCAAGGGAAGACCTCAAACTGTTGGGTTCATAATGGTCCCTTACTTATGCCACTTGTAATGAATGGATTTGTGCAATAATCTAACCAAGTCTACGCAACATACATACGCAAGGATAAACTACATATAAGTTTACGTACATGAAAACAAAACCTATATCTAAGTTTGCATGCATAAAAGTAAGTCGGAATAACGGCAAGCAAACAATCTCATGAATACGTTAAATTAATACATGCAGAAACATAAAAAAATCATGCATAAAAAAATCATATTAAACAACTAAATCATGCACAAAAGAAAATAACATACTAAACGACTAAATCATGCATAAAAGAAAATAACATACTACACGACTAAATCATGCATAAAAGAAAATAACATACTAAATGACTAAATCATGAATAAACATAAGATTGGACGAAACGAAATATGTGTGTTTCTTAAGTGGTACGTGGCGTTGTATCCCAAGTACAGACCGTATTACCGTCCATTCGGATTCGGCTACGGAATATACGTCTGGGTTTCCATCTGATATACCGCAAGAGAGAACACATATTCCATTCATCCGAAGGTCATAGCATACACTAACCAACAATACTCCTGCGAAGTAAAATAAAAAATAAATGAGAATAAGTAAAAAGGGTGCCCTCAGGTCTAACCTTTTATGTTGCCTCTTGGAAGTGTGTTACATGGCCGTCGGAAGGTTTAACGCTCCGCAACTCCTCCGGTTCACTGGTTCAACATTTTCCTTCACTGTTTCGCTATTTTGGGCTGCTGTTTTCTCTATTTTTGCTGCTGTTTTGTTGTTTTCGCTGTTATTTTTGGTGATTTATGGACTGTTTTAAAGTGCAGTTTTTTATGATGAATAGGGATTTTGAAATGCAGTTTTTTGCGGTTTAAGGGTGCAATTTGGGGGCTGTTTTACGGTGAATATGGGGATGTTCGGGGGCTGTTTTGTGCGTAAATCTACTACTATTTCTGGGGCTATTTGGGCGTGAATGGGCTGTTCGGGGGCTGTTTTGAGCGTGAATGGAGGGCTGTTCGGGGGCTGTTTTATGTGAGTGTGGAGTCTGGTTTCAGGGGGTGATTTGCGTGACTTTAGGGGCAGTTCGCTAGTTGTTTTCTGGTTGCAGTTTGGCGGCAATAGAGAGAGATTTTGGAGTGCTTGGGCGTCAATGTCTAGGGAGAGAGAGGAGGGGCGTGGATGCTAGAGAGTGAGAAGAGGGGCGTGGATGCTAGAGAGTGAGAAGAGGGGCATGGCTGCTAGAGAGGTCTAAGGGTTTGGTTTGGGTGTCTTTTTATAGGAGAGGGTTAGGGTTTTCCTTGTACGAGAAGGGAATGAATCATGTAATTATGGAGGATATCTTTTAATTAGTGTGCTAAAAGGAAAAGATCTTTCTAATTTAGGGAGGTGATTTGTTTTAGTTTAGGAAAGGGATTTATGAAATTTGATTTGATTTTATTTTGTTTAGGCATTTGATTTAATTTAATTAGGAAGGTGATTTATGGGATTTGATTTGATTTCTTTAATTAGGAAGGTGATTTGATTAGATTTCTTTAATTCGGGAAGGTGATTTGTTTAGATTTCAACGTGTTTAATGTGTTTGAATGTTTTTGGATGTGATTTAATGGGCTTGGAGGCTTATGGGCGTGTAGGATGGCTAGTTGGTGGGCTTGGGCGTGTGGTTGGTGGTGTGTAGGCTTGGGTGTGTGGTTTAATGTAGGTTGCGGGAGTTTTGGGCCAATGATGAATTTTAAAATAGAGATCCAACGAACGAACCCGAAGCTAAGCAAACGAATTAAATCCAACAAGGTATTGATTTTACTTCCGACATCCGTTTCCCGTGACTTCCACAACTTAAAGGGTAGTGCCTCTATACGAGACTCATGATCGGGACTTATATGCAAAAATGCAGTGCCTAGACTCTCCCCTTTTTTTTCTCTCAATTAGGCGTTGACCTAGGGTTCATGTTAATTATTTTTGATTCAAAATCTTGAATGCTAGCACATTAAAGGAGTCATACAAAGGTGATAGGGAAACTATCCCCTTGAGTTTGGAATTCAAAGATCAAAGCTTGGAGTTCACCATTCATACAAAGAGGAGCTTGTAGCATTACACAAAGGAGTAAAATTTTTGTATTCTCTACATTCCTTAGCCGATCAAAGTGAGTATATTTCCGTAACTTACTTTGTTAATTCACAAAATTTTATGCTTAATAGATCCTTGGCATGTTCTAGGAGAACCCAACAGTTTCCTTCGACAGAGTAAACAATGTCAGCCAGATTCTAAACCAGTGAGTGGATATCTTTCTTTCAAAGGTTATTTGTATTTTCTTGTTATTGATTCTGACTTACTTTTAAATGTTTTAAGACATTATTCAAGATTTATTTTCAGTTATTTCATGAATAAAAAGGTTTGAGAAATATTGAGATTTTAAAAGTATGAGTATTTATGATTTTGGAGGCATGGGGGTAAACCTACATCAGTTATGACTTATGGAATTAATGGATAGACATGTGCACATGTAGAGGACTAGGGGGACAGCGATACATAATATCCCCAGATCCTAGTTCAGGAATAGGGATGACAAATATCCCTATATCCTAGTTCAGGGTCAGGCAGTAGCATATATCCGCACTCCTGACTCTCATTCAATGGCTTGGGGACGACGATACATAATGCCCCAAAGTCACTAGTTGGGTGTTTGGGGGGACAGCGATATGTAACGGCCATATACGTCAGGTTTTCAGAGACAGTTTCCAGTAACAAGTTTTCAAAGAAAATGTTTTCTGAAATGCTGTTTTCAGAAATGAAGGTTTTATAAAAGAGTTCTAAGAAGAAAATATGCTCATACAAAAAGACTTAGAGTTTTGCAGTGAGAAAAACTTTTCCAAAAAACATATACATATTCTCTGGCTTATACAAATAATGCTCGTACGAGACTCATTACCTATTTTAGAATAGGTATGAGATGAATGTCGTCTGAATGAATTGTTGGGAAGCGGCAGCGAGTGCGCAGCGGAAAATAAAAATTGTTATGCCGCTTTCCATTTGCCCAATACCCATTTGTTTTGATTATTCTACAAGCCTAGGCATGTTAATATATAAATTCTAAGCATAAAACTCATAAAACATGCAAAGAACATAAACCTAAACATGCTAACTATCATAAGAACTCTAATTAAAATAAAGAAAGAAAAAGACTTACTTGAACCGAAGACTCCTCCAGTCCTCCCTCCAATCTACAAGCTTTTCTCGAACTCAGCAAGCTCTTCCACGTTCCAAAGAGCCACCCAAGTGTGTGGCCTCCAAAGTTGCACACACCAAAGTCAAAACTCAACGGAAAGACTACGCCTTGAGTGCACATGTATTTTGCCCTTGGTGCTAGCCTAGGCAAATACCTCAAAACGTTTAACTCGAGGTTCCTCTAGTCAATTAGACTTAAGGATCCTCAAAATCAGTGGCTTACTCTTAAACTTTAGAGTTGCTCACTTATATAAACCCAATATATGAAAGGTTTGGTGTAAAAATTTGTGAAGAATTCTTTGGGTTTATAAAGTGCTCCAAAGACAACAAAATTAATTAAGAATCCGATGTGGGATAAAAGCTAATTTAATATTAGCCATTGGATCTTAATTTAGTGGTTGGGCCGAATTGGAATTCAAAACAAATTGGAATTCAAAACAAATAACAAAAAAAAATTACTATTCATGTTACTATTCATATGAATAGTAATTTATTTTTTTTATTTTTTTTATTCCAATTCCCAAAGTGCGTCTATCGTCATTCATCAATCCCTAAGCCACTATGGAATCTCATAAATGATCTGTTCAATAATTAAAAACATTGACCAATTTATGAACAATTCCTACAACAATCATATATGATGTTATATTTGTATTGTACACTGTTAACCATTGATTTCGACTTTGTTGTGTGTGACCTTTTAGGTTCCCATCAAGTTGGACATGAAATGAATCGTGATAATTTAATCGAACATAAATTATCCTCTGATCAGATGGTCGTTCGATTTCAATGACCAATGTTGACATCTAGCAACATGCCAAGGCCCCCAAATGAGAAGGAAATATGTATATACCCATTCTGTATGTGATTTACATATGATACAGTCATTCACCTCATTGTATCCCCACCAATTGACCTATGGTATGGAAAATGTCTACCCATTTGATAAAAATATGATGTTGATAGTGTCATGAATCGTGCTAACCCAAGAATCTCACATGATTCTTCCGCTGTGGCCACAGTCTCAAGCACCGATCGCACATATCAACCCGCGAACTGGAATACTATTCTTATAAGAAAATATTATCCGAGAGAGTGGCGATTCTCTGTTGTATCTTTACAAACTTCATGTGTTTCAACAAATGACCCAATCATACCCTTATGACCAGATCTTTTGAACTAGGGAAGGAGAATGTCAAAGTTATTTGATCCACACATAAGATTGTAAAGACCTCAAGTCTAAGTACTAGTCATATAATCGATACATGAAAGTTCTCACAGACACATGGGATAAACACTCCATATGAAAACTTTCGGCGGTCAGTTCGATGGACACGAGCAACTCATGCATCCATGTGATACACCAAGCGGACGGATCTCCGCTAGTAGCCTATGAGATCGGCTACCCCACTTAAGGGCGGATAATATCATCTTGTTAGTCTCTCCGCTTTGTGAACGCCCCGATTATTCACAAAACTATGACTATGAACATTTAAGAGTAATGATTCTCATAAGGCGTGGAAGCCATCATCTTATTACTCCAAAAGGCTTTATTACAGTGTTTATGATTCATATAAGTTATGTAAGACACATTTAATAAAGATTGCCATTTTATTAATTAATGAAAATATTACAAATACATGTACATATAGCCCATCCACAAGTTGGGTATAGGGCATATCCCTAACACGAATCCCTAACCAGATCTTTCCAGGACAACCATATCAAATCCGATTTCAATGTTTTCAGTTCCATTACTCTTAAAATACCGTTACAAACTAATTCATGCACCCGTTAACTTAAATTCTCGGTTTATGTGTTTTTGGAAAATCTTCTGAAAAAATTTCCGCAAACGCTACGGAAGGGTCCCGAACCCTCCGAACCTACCAGGATTTATCCAAATATTTTCGTAATATCATATATAACTCATAACTATCATTACAATAAAAACACATCATTATATGTAAAAACCCACTTTTATCGGAAACTTACATAATCAATCGAATCGATCCAAATCGTTATGTTTTCACTCGGATTCTACCAAATGCACATATTTAATATACTTCTGCTCAAACAATTCAATTCATGCAATTACGTTATTCTATAAAGTTATTGGAAACATCATAATATTTGACGATAAACTTGAAATTAGAGACTTTTTATTATGAGGTCTTACCGAGAATTTGAGGGAATATATGGACTCCAAACACTCCCACGAACGTGCTAGAATCGACGGAATTTCGATCGGAGCTACTTTTCAATCATTAGTCACTATTTACAGTCAATTTCTTCCTCAATTCATATTCAACCATGTACGGAATGGAAAATCCATCACCGCAAACTTGTAGTACTCCTTGATGTTGGACAATTATGACCCATAGCGTCACTATTTGTACAGATCACAGTGTTGTTGTACAAATTACCTATGTGACAAAGGAAATTGCACTCTTATCATTTATGATTAGATCACATAGATATATAAATGATAGGAGGTCCCTGTGATTTGTTCCTGGATTGAGAATGATATGAGACAGTATCAATCCACGAAGGATAAATCATTAAATATCCCTAGTCAGAGCATTGTCGAGATTGGACATCGATGAATGCGTAAAAGACTAGTATTACACTTGTGCGTGTTGTGAGGGCACAACGACATAGTTCTCATATATTTGGGTATATGATACTCATGCAAGTGTAATAGGAGGTTGTGTTTTACCGATGGTACGGGAAACAGCTTCGCTCTGGATAGACCCCCTCGGAATTCCATTAGTAGTATGACTATGTGTCTATGGATGTCCGAAATCAGGGTAGATGTATTTGGTCTTAACCTGAGACTTGCACCGCTAATGCTTGCGACAATCAATATACTTTGGTTGCGATCGTTCAGGGCTATAACAGGCTCTGTGTACGCCAATGCTGGGTATATTGAGAATCGTAGTGTGTTGGGTGTGATGTCAAGACGGAAGTGTCACTCCAGTCATATGGAGTTGATGATCGAGCGAGGATACAGAACTGGTTCTCTAAAAAGGTTGCAACCATCGGGATAATATGGCTTGGTCATGATTATCCGATAATAAAGAGACTAGTTGCTCGTAATCCGATATATGCTTCGTACGGAGCAGACACTATACCAGCCCCATGCCTTGCATGTGATCATCTGATACTGGACAGAAATACGCAATACTACGTATACTACGCCTGATATAGATCATTTATTCATGTAAGGATGTTTCTGGAGAATTGGGTAGGCATGGTGTTTTGCTAGAAGCCAACCTTGTCTTGTAAATCGGTATAAACGTAGTACGAGATACTTACGTGTTTGGATAGTCCGACGACCGAATTTACTGCCAACATATCCGGGGATCTCATGGGTCGCTTCCCAAAGATTCACCGATGACGTATGACTCGCACTTTTAATTAATCTGGGATTAATAAGATGAGAGAGAAAATTAATCTGGGATTAATTGCGGAGATATTTTTTCTGGGATAAAATATCATTTAAAGAGAGAAAATGATTAATTTGGAATTAATCGGTTAAATTAATATATTCGATATATTAAACGAAATTAGATTTCGACGCGGAATTAAAATTAGATTTTAATTCGGGCGAACGAATTAATTTAGAATTAATTCATTAGCGACGTGAATAGTGATTTCGCTAGGCGTAATCATTTAATTACTACGCAACGGAAAATTCGTTAATTTGGAATTAGCGAACTCGAGCCCGAGATTATTTGCGAGCGCATTCGCATTTTGAATTCGAGTGTGGCACGTCAAATCAAGTGTCAAATCGCTAGTCACTTCAAGCGTCAAATCACTTGTTACTTTGAGTGATGTGATTTGACAACTTGATTGACTTGATGTGAGTTGATGGATGTGGTGGTTGGCATTAATGCTTGAATTTTTGTAAAGCAAAATATTGATAATGAATTTGGAAATTCATTAAGTGTATTGGATACACAAATCCAACACCAACCAACTCTCTCCCATCTCTCATTCTTCCTCTCATCTCTCACGCCCTTTGGGCAAAACTTCTTCACTGTTTTTTCTGGAAATGCCTAGCAGTGAAGGGGAAGCAAGTGCGATTTTGTGGCAAAATCGAGAGTGCTAGCACACTCCGGGATCATGCGAAGGTGATAGGGAAGTCCACCCATGAGCCGAGAATCGTTCGACGAAGCTTGGAGCTTGGATTCTTGAGAAACAATGGCCGAAAATTTTAGTGAACTGTGACAGTGGACTGCCGAATGCAGTGAGCAGATTTTCAGTTTTTGTTGCCTCCCGCGTCGCTCAATCGATCGATGTGAGTATTCCGTGACTTTCTCGATTGTATTCACACATGTTCATGCTTGTTTGTTGATCCTTGGGACCTTAGTAAACTCCAACAATGGTATCAGAGCATGGTTAAAAGCATGAAAAAGTTTAGGGTTAAAATTTGGGTAATTTGATTTTGAGCATGTTTAAACGAAATTGGATGATTTTGTATGCTTAATTGATGTTGAATTGAAGTTTGATTGGATCAATTTCAAGAAAATTGGTTTGGAACAATTTTTGCCCAAATTGTTGTGTTGGCCGAATGGTCTAGCCCTAAAATGTCTTGGTGATTTTTTTATTTTTGATCATTGGATGACTTTAATCAATTGGGAATGATGATTTAATGTCGATTGTGGGTTTAATTGGATTGAAACCGAATCGGACAAAAATTACCCCATATTGCCGAGACATTAGAACCATGAATTGGGTTTGATTTTTGATCAAAATGTGTTGGACACTAATTAATGTAATTGAGCATGATTAATTAGGCTAATTGGTGTTTTGAAATGTTAATTGGGTAATTAATTGTGTTATACACTTTGGTTAATTAAATATGAAATTTGGAATTTGTGTGTTTAATTAAATTGGGCCTATTTTGGAAATGGGCTTGTTATGTTGTTATTGGGCTTATTGGGCTTAGTTGTACTAAGTTGGGTTTAGGCAAAATTGGTTGGATCCAATTGGGCCCAAAACCGCCTCCATAAAGCTCAAATGCGACTTAATGGACCTTTAAAGTTTAATCAGGCCTAATGGGCCAAATTGATTTCTGGGCTTATGGGGTAACTCCCGGATTGGACTTTGGTTATGGGTTGACCCGAGTTGACCAAAAGTCCACGGCTCGAGAAATTAATTAAAAGCCCATTGCACTTTAATTAAATTAACGTTGGACGTTAATCGGGCTTTGAGACCCGTCGCGATTAAATTTGGAATTTAAGTCGTAAAAGGTTTATTATTAAAGTGTAATGTTTAATTTGGAATTAAATAAGCGAATTAGAATTAAATGCATATTGAATTGGATTTAATTATGTAATTTAATTTAATTCAAGAATTCGTACTTTGAGTACTTATTCGCAAAACGAGTTTGACTCGAGCAAAATCAAATCGTTGTTTGAACATTGGATGATCACTAATTATCAGATTAATTAATTTGATTAGATTGATTGATAACGTGCTTGTGTGAATACATGGTTGCGATGCATGAATAATGTATATCAGATGGATATTAGATGGGTGTGGCAATTTTAGAAATTGTTGTAATAAATTTGGAATTTATTATTGGACCTGCTTGTCCTGCCTAATTACCTTCTTATTCTTTGTATTCTCTTCTCACCTATTCCCCTCAATGTAAATGAGGTTTCTTTAGAAGTGTAGTGTAACGGGTAGAAGTAAATACATGTGCTAGCGGGAGAGAGAAAGGGAGAGATTTGATCTAGGATCAATGTGTAAAGTATCCATCCGCATATCATTATTATTTTATCATATGCGCTTTATTATGTGTTTAGAATGCATGTTTAAGGGTGTGTGATGATGAGACCTTAACAAAGATAATAAATTGGTTGCCAATTTGCACTCGAAAAACCCTCGCAAAATATTAAGCGTCTTTCCTTCCATTGAGTGATTCTCACTCAAGATCCGAGACTGGCATTGGCTTGTTGGCCAAAGTCAAGGCCTTTGTCCGTCGAGGATGTGTTTGAATCATGAAGGCTTTGTTCCATATTGGTGTCTTGTCCAAGTTGTGGTTTGTTGGCCAAAGTCAAGACCACTTCTTGTCCATCGACATTGATTACGAAGCTTTCCATGGTCAATGGGTCGCGCTTAACTGGGATCACTAAGTTTGTTGTGCTAAAGCCAATGCTTAGTTGGTTCAGAGAAAAAAGGTTAGTTAATACATTGGATGTATTGGCATATATAAGATATATGTTTCGGACTTGGATGCCCCCTACCGGATCTAGGAATTGGATTGGATCCAATCGATCTTAGAGATCTACCTAGTTAATTATCATACAATTTGTTGGCCAAAGTCAAGATTGTGTGATATTTAACGGGATCCTAGCCCACTAGGAAACACGGTTTCCCGAGTACTCGACAGAGGGTTAGAGGCTCGCCGAAAAATAGTGGGAGGCAAGAATTGAATTTCCAATATTCGTTTAATTACTTGCCATACACGCTCGAACAAATATCATTCGTCAAATAAATTAAATTTTAGTTGGACTAATATTTAAATGTTGTTTTTAATAAATAGTTGGACTATATGTTCAAACAATTCATTTATAGTTGATTTTATAATTGGATTATAGTAATCAATATAATTGATTTTAATCTATTAATTATAGTTGATTAAATAGTTGGACTATTGTAATCATTATAATAAATAGTACCTAAATCGTTGATTAAATAGTTGGACTATTAAAATCAAGATAAAATTGAAAGATTGGCAGTTAAAACATAATCCTAGGGAAAATGTATTTAAATGGTTTAATTTTCAAATTGGGAATAATTTCAGGATGGTCCTGGAAACTAATAAGTTACTTTATTTGATAAAATAACATATTAGGCCTAAGCCCGGAGTTAAGCAAATAGTAGAGCATAATCTTTGGAAGAATTATGTGATGATAACTTTAATGCTTAATCCATTAAACTTGTCGCAGTAGACTCCTTAATTTCTGAATCAGAACTAAGGATTAGATCTTTAAAGTATGATAATGAAGTTGAAGGATCTTCAAAGAATCTATCCTTGGAATCTTAGAAGTACTAAATTGCAATAAATAATTCTTGGAGAATTAATGACTATTCTCAAGGAGACAAAGTCAAAATTTGCAATAAGGCAAGTAGCGCAAGGCGCACCTTACTTTGATATTCTAAGAAGGCCAAGGCTTGGCCAAAGGCTTCTGGAGTGTTGAAAAGGGCAAAGGCAAAATCATTATAGTCTTCTGGGAAGATACAAGACATATCCCAAAATGTCTGCCTAAATGTGGCAAACGGGATCGCGGAAGCGTGATTGCCGTTTGAACAAAACAGACATGAAGGAATTGAAGACGAGCAAGGCTCGGACTTCAAATATGTTTGTCAACATTATGTTCACTACTAGTATTAAAATGAGATTTTAAATACTTAGTGTGATACATAAATATATGTATTGATGTTCAGAATCTGTTTTGAACAGGATACTGACTTCAATTGAGATTAATCTGTGAATTGGAAACGGGACGAAAGTCGCTATTTTAACCGTAGATACCTAATTTTAGGAACTACCCTCGGGTGTGTACCTAAATTTGGAAACTGTTATAATGTAACTACTTTGACTAGAAACATTATCTTTATATCAGTGTTTAACCCGCTGCGGGTGAACCTTTATATTTTAGAACACTAAAGTGTTTCATTATATAAAGATGATATTGAGATAAACACATTATATGGGAATAACAGCATTTATATTTTGAATATAAATAAATCTCAAAAGAATATAACGTGACAAACAAATAACTCGAACTGATTTGATCAGATGAAACTTAATTGTGGCATTGTTGTCTGGGACACAATTAAACAAGAATCGTATATCCACTCTTTCTGAGAGTGTGTAGTAGGACACATTTGATTCCAATCAAATAAAGTCTACGAATCTAGTTTATTGGGCAAAGTGCCTAAAACACTATTTACTTAGTAAAAGTGTAAGTGCCACAGATCTGTTAGCCCTAGTTCATAGTGAAGCAAGTGGACCCATGTCTAGCTAGGCTAGAGGTGGATATGAATATTTCGTGACCTTACGGATGTGGCATCTCGTTATGGTTATGTGTTTCTTTTGAAATACAAATCGGAAACTTTTATAGTTTCGACACGAAATAGACAAACAGATCGGCTAAAGTATTAAACCGTCACGGTAAGACCGTAATGGAAAATACTTAAGCAATAAGTTTCTCGTATACTTGAAAGAGTATAATATTCTTTCAATGAGGACTCCTCCCGGAACACGTCAAAGTGACGGTGTGTCCGAACCGAGTAACCGAATTTTGTTGGACATGATAAGGTTAATCATGAGTCGCTCTGAGCTACCATTAACTTCAATGGATAAGCATAAACAGTGCAATACTTATTTAGAATAAGGTTCCATAATAATCTGTTTGACATATATCATATTAGATATGAACAGGGAAAGAAACCGGGTTTTTCATTCCTGTAATTTGGGAATGCTAGGCATATGTTTGGATGATACCAAACTAAAAACCAAATTGGATAAGTGCCAATTGTAGGTTATCCTAGGGATACCAAAGTATTGTACTTATACAACTCACTTGAGAACAATGTAATTGTTGCTTACCATGCGGTATTCCTAAGAGGAATACCGATCTGCAGTGGCAAGTGGGAGGATAGTAAAGCTCGATGAAAATCGGAGTGATACTATTCCAGGCACCGAATCCTAATGGAACACAAATAGTTCATCAAGGATGAAACTATACCAGTAATCTTCGAATACACAAGAACCGCATATGTCGGAGAGAGTCAGAAAACAACCTGGGGTATGGGTTTCTGATCTCACCTCGAAAAGATGTCAATCTTATTGAGGTATACCAACTGACTACGTATGAGGTAGTGATACAGGGTATCGACTCCCTATTATGACAAAATGTCATGATATCCAAAAATGGATTCCATGTATATCAACTTAGTTTGGATACTAGTTGATGTACCACAAGGCATTGTGCCTATTGGTACTATATTAGTCTTCAAGGAAGACATACATGGAAGGCAACATACCAACGTACTAAGCTAGGCTTGTAGCAGAAAAGTATCGTTATCAACATTGTGTTGATTACGATTCAACCTTTTACCAGTTGCCACGGTAAATCCATTTGGATAATGCTTGCTAAAGCTGCATGTTTCATTTATGAAATATGACAGCTGAATGGAAAAATCACTTTCCTGAAAAGGAAACCATTTGGAGGATGTTTACAACAACCTGTCGGTTTTGTCGTACCAAAACTAGCAAACAAGGTTTGCAGGTTATTCGATCCATGTTTGGATTGAAGCAGGCGTTACGTTCTTGGAATTATCGTTTTGATGTAATCATAATAGTTTATGATTTAATTCAAAACGAAAAAGATTCTTGTGTATATAAGAGGGTTAGTGGGAGCGCACTGACAGTGGCTGTCCTATATGAATAATGATAATATGTCATTTCTTGGAAATGATATTCCCATAATAAAATCGGCAAAATCTTGGCTTTCAGAAAACTCTCCGAGAAATCGTACATTGAAAAATGTATGCGACCTGGTGTCTCATACGCTTTGAGCATATGGAAACACAAACAGGCCAATCCGAGTGATAGTCACTGGATTGATGTTAAGAACATCCGTTAGTATCTTAGAGAACTAATGATGCTGTCTTAGTCTATGGAGAAGGAGAACTTGAAGTGACTGGGATCACTGTAGCAAGTTTCCAAACCGATAAAACGACTATAAGTCACAAACGGTACTATACAGTTTGAATAACGGAACAATGAGCTGGAAATTTTCCAAGCAAGATACTGTTACCGAATAAACAACAAATGCGGGTTATTGCTGCAGCTGAAGCGGCAATAGAAGCCTTCTGGGTCGATAAACAAATCTAATTAGATTAGATATAATTCTGTTAGCAGCTGAGCTAGGCGTCAGCACAGGCTAAAGGATTAATGGTCTAATCAACGATCCAGATACATACTTCGATATTCATCAGATTCGTTCGGATCATACATCTTGGCGATGTGATGATCGTATAAATCGCATCAGATGATAATCATGCAAATCCGCTGACGAAAGCATTTTCTCAGCAGTTTGAGCCAACCGTACATAGTTCGGGTGTAAGACACTCGAGTGACTGGCTATAGGCCAAGTGGGAGATTATTGGACAATTATGACGCATAACGTCACTATTTGTACAGATCACGGTGTTGTTGTACAAATTAACTATGTGACAAAGGAGATTGCACTCTTATCATTTGTGATTAGATCACCTAGATATATAAATGATAGGAGGTCCCTGTGATTTATTCCTGGATTGAGAATGATATGAGACAGTATCAATCCACGAAGGATAAATCATTAAATATCCCTAGTCAGAGCATTATCGAGATTGGACATCGATGAATGCGTAAAAGACTAGTATTACACTTGTGCGAGTTGTGAGGGCACAACATCATAGTTCTCATATATTTGGGTATAGGATACTCATGCAAGTGTAATAGGAGGTTGTTTTTTACCGATGGTACGGGAAATAGCTTCGCTCTGGATAGACCCCCTCGGAATTCCATTGGTAGTATGACTATGTGTCTATGGAAGTCCGAAATTAGGGTAGGTGTATTTGGTCTTAACCTGAGACTTGCACCGCTAATGCTTGCGACAATCAATATACTTTGGTTGCGGTCGTCCAGGGCTATAACAGGCTCTGTGTACGCCAATGCTGGGTATATTGAGAATCGTAGTGTGTTGGGTGTGATGTCAAGACGGAAGTGTCACTCCAGTCATATGGAGTTGATGATCGCGCAGGGATACAGAACTGGTTCTCTAAAAAGGTTGCAACCGTTGGGATAATATGACTTGGTCATGATTATCCGATATTAAAGAGACTAGTTGCTCGTTATCCGATATATGCTTCGTACGTGGCAGACACTGTACCAGCCCCAGGCCTTGCATGTGATCATTTGATACTGGACAGAAATAAGCAATACCACGTATACTACGCCTGATATAGATCCTTATTCCTGTAAGGATATTTCCGGAGAATTAGGTAGGCATGGCGCTTTGCTAGAAGCCAACCTTGTCTTGAAAATCGGTAAAACGTAGTACTTGGTACTTACGTGTTCGGATAGTTCGACGACCGAATTTACTGCCAACATATCCGGGGATCTCATGGGTCACTTCCCAAAGATTCACTGATGACGTATGACTCGCACTTTTAATTAATCTGGGATTAATAAGATGAGAGAGAAAATTAATCTGAGATTAATTGCGGAGATATTTTATCTGGGATAAAATATCATTTAAAGAGAGAAAACGATTAATTTGGAATTAATCGGTTAAATTAATATATTCGATATATTAAACGAAATTTGATTTCGATGCGGAATTAAAATTAGATTTTAATTCGGGCGAACGAATTAATTTAGAATTATTTCGTTAGCGACGTGAATAGTGATTTCCCTAGGCGTAATCATTTAATTACGACGCAACTGAAAATTCGTTAATTTGGAATTAGCGAACCCGAGCCCGAGATTATTTGCGAGCGCATTCGCATTTCGAAATTCGAGTGCGGCACGTCAAATCAAGCGTCAAATCGCTAGTCACTTCAAGCGTCAAATCACTTGTCACTTTAAGTGATGTAACTTGACAACTTGATTGACTTGATGTGAGTTGATGGATGTGGTGGTTGGCATTAATGCTTGACTTTTTGTAAAGCAAAATATGGATAATGAATTTGGAAATTCATTAAGTGTATTGGATACACAAATCCAACACCAACCAACTCTCTCCCATCTCTCATTCTTCCTATCATCTCTCACGCCCTTGGGGCAAAAATTCTTCACTATTTTTTCTGGAAATGCTGAGCAGTGAAGGGGAAGCAAGTGCGATTTTGTGGCAAAATTGAGAGTGCTAGCACACTCCGGGATCATGCGAAGGTGATAGGAAGTCCACCCATGAGCCGGGAATCGTTCGAAGAAGCTTGGAGCTTGGATTCTTGAGAAACAATGGCCGAAAATTTTAGTGAACCGTGACAGTGGACTGCCGAATGCAGTGAGCAGATTTTCAGTTTTTGTTGCCTCCCGCGTCGCTCAACCGATCGATGTGAGTATTCCGCGACTTTCTCGATTGTATTCACACATTTTCATGCTTGTTTTTTGATCTTTGGGACCTTAGTAAACTCCAACACTTGAGGGATTCGATTTGACGGGTGGCTCGAGTCGTGAAGCGAAGCCAGGAGTCGGGATCAACATACCAACTTATGTGCATGTCTCCCTCATTTCTCGTCATTCGATGGCAATCCGGGGCTGCTGCCGGCCACCACATGGTGGAGAGGTGGCCGGTGTACATCTATGGCCGGTTGCGCCGGCCGGCGACGACCGGTAGGCCACTGGCTCGACCATGGCTAGTCCAAATCGTGTTTGGGGATGAGGTTGGTCGTGTGAGGTGTTTTGATATGTTCTGAAATTTTCGCAAGTA
>SKCR01023918.1:0-149998 GCA_019454045.1 Zanthoxylum bungeanum | reverse complement strand
GACCCTCATGGTGTAGTCATCTTCAGCAAGGTCCCTCCATGAATCAAGCAGCTGCAAAGAATAACAAACATGGTTAGTGGCTCTAGAATCAACAATCCATGTGGACTTATCATCATCCACTAATAAAGATTCGATAACAAGTAAATCGTATTTAGTTGTAGCCTTCTTCTTTTTCAGCTCAGCAAGGTATTTAGGACAATTCCTTTTCCAACGCCCGTCCTTATTGCAGTGGAAACATTTTCCCTTGGGCTTGCCATCCTTGGAGCCTTTCTTGTTCTTCTTCTTCATAGGCTTAGCCTTAGCCTCCCTAGTGCATTTCTTCTTGTTCTTGGCAGATTTAGAATATTCGAAAACATTTGCCTCTCCACTGGCCTTACGAGGATCCACCAGCATGGACTCGTAATGGGTGAGCTCATTCACTAGTTGGGTCAAAGTAAAAGATAACTTGTTCATAACATAGATGCTTTTAAACTGTAGGAAACTCTTCGGAAGAGTTTCCATGATCATGGTCACCTGGTTACGCTCGTCAATACGAGCGTCATGGATTTCGGCCGTATTGAGGTAGGTCATCATCTTTAAGACGTGCTCTCAGATTGATGTCCATTCCTTCATCCTAACAGTCATCGCTGAGACTATGGCCTCATGACGCTGACATTCCGAAGGCTGCCTGAACATGCCCTACAATGACTCAATCATCTGAGATGTTGTAGACATTGGCTTATGCTTTGCAGGAAGAACCTCGGACATCCCTGATAGCAATTAGCAACAGGCTTTATCATTAGTTGTGACTCATTTCTGATAGGCATCGCGCATAGCTTGGCCAGAGTTTCTGGCCGGATCAGGAGGACACTTCTCCGTCAGGACAAACTTAAGGTCTTCACATACCATAATGGCGTTCATGTTACTTTTCTATTTGATATAATTTTCTCTCATGAATTTATTGTTAGAGAGAATGGAAATTATTAGAGAAACCATGGCTGAAATAAAATAAAGTAAACATGATGCATGAACCATGAATAATGAAATAGAACCTAAAAGAATTACTATGCCACAGAAATCTATCATCCCACAAATAAGTATCGTCGTAGGGTTTGTATGATAGATCGAGACAATCTCAATTGATTAATATATATACGAGAATAACTCTTATTCATATATTAACTAACCACCGTTTAATTTGATCAAGGAATTTCGATTAACATTTAATCATTCCTTTGTGAGTGTGACTCGATGTTTCGGAACCCTTGGACTTAACTAGTGAAGTGCCGCCATAGGGTAGGTCAGTTCACCAGATACATCTAGAATCCCTTTCCTCTCCGAATCCAAACTTGATATTGACTCAAAATGGACATCATCCTTAGGGAGACGAAAATAAAGCCGTCTCGAGGCGCCTTTTGAAACTCACATTTTCGGACTTACAATGGAGATCACAAGATATATTGTCGTATATCCCTCTCCCACTCACTATTTTAAATTTAAGGTTTCTATATATTAAAATATCTAATAATTTAATTTACTAGTGTCAATAAATTTATAAGCGGCTAAAACATAATTTTCATTTACACTAGTGCACTATTAGTGATCTTACCAACTTTAACTCTTAAAATTTTAACTCGCTAATATTTATTAGTTGTTGGATAATTATGACCCATAGCATCACTATTTGTACTGAACATGGTGTTGTTATACAAATTAACTATGTGACAAAGGAAATTGCTCTTTTATCATTTGTAATTGGATTACTCGGATATATAAATGATAAAATTCCTTATGATTAGTTCCGGATTAATAAGATATGAGACAATATTAATCCACAAAGGTTTAATCATTAAATATCCATAGTCGTAGTATTATCGAGACTTGACATCGATAATGCGGAATAGGCTAGTATTACACTTGTGCGTGTTATGGAAGCGTAACATCATAGTTCTCAAATATTTGGGTATTGGATACTCATGCAAGTGTATAGGAGGTTCTGTTTACCGATGGTACGGAAATAGCTTCACTCTGGATAGACCCCTCAGAATCCCATTGGTAGTATGACTATGTGTCTATGGGAATCTGAATCAAGGTAGGTGTATTTGGTCTTAACCTGAGACTTGCATCGTTAATACTTGCGATAATCAATATACTTTGGTTTTGGTCGTCCAGGGCATTAACAAGTTCTGTGTACGTCTCTTCTGGGTATACTGAGAATCGTAGTGTATTGGGTGTGATGTCAAGATGGAAGTATCACTTTAGTCATATGGAGATGATGATCACGCAGGGATACAGAACTGGTACTCTAAGTGTTATAGCCATCGGGGAAGTATGACTAGGTCATGACTTTCCGATCATAAAGAGACTAGTTGCTAGTGATCCGATATATGCTTCGTACGGGACAGACACAACTCCAGCCCCATGCCTAGCATGTGAGATATGAACCGGATCGTAATGCGCAATACTACGTATACTATGCCTGACAAAGATCTTGTATTCCGTAGCAGAATATTTCTGGAGAATTGGGTAGGCACGGTGCTTTGCTAGAAGCCAAGCATGTCTTGTAAATCAGTAAAGACGTGATATTGGGTACACACGTATTCGGATAGTCTGATAACCGTATTTACTGCCAACATATCCATGGATCTCTTGGGTCTCATCCCAAAGATTCACCGATGATATTTGACTCGAACAAAATTAATCTGGGATTAATTATCTAGAGAGAAAATTAATCTGGGATTAATTATCAAGAGAGAGAATTAATCTGAGATTAATTGCATCGAGAATTTATCTGGGATTAAATTCGTCGAGATGAGAGAACGCGATTAATTTGGAATTAATCGGTAAAATAAATTTAATAGTTAAATTAGATTTTACTATTTAATTTATTGGGCTAAAATAATATATTAGATATATTAAATGAAATCGGATTTCAACGCGGAATTAAATTGGATTTTAATTCTAGCGAACGAATTAATTTGGAATTAATTCCCAAATTAATTTGTAAGCGAATTTAATAATAATTTTGCGAGGCATATTTATTTAATTAAATTAGATTTAATTATGTCGCGACGGAAAATTCGTTTAATCAAATTAAACGAACCTGAGCCCAAAAGTGTGGTGTGTAAGTAATTTGAATTTTGAATTAAATGAGGTGTGACCCATTTACATACATCATCTAGTCATTTGTTGATGGAAGTTGTTGGGACAATTTAAATTGGATTTACTTACCCATCACACCTACCAACAATAGATATACAATTAATGAATGTTTGAAAATTATTAATTATCTCTCTCCTTGGCCGAGCAAAATGTTTGTGGCCATTTTGATTTCCTAGGCCGAAAGAAAGGCCATTGCTTTCTTCCCTTTTTGGAATTGGTTGAAAAGTAACATTTGCTTTTCTTTTTTAAAAGAAATAAAAAAGGCAAGTGGCCACTGTTATCTCTTGGCCGAATAAAAGAAAAAGGCAACACTGCTCTCTGTTTTTGCAATTGGCAGAAGGCATCTGCCTTTCTCCTTTTGGCCGAAACAAAAAGAAACTTTTTGCTTTTCAGTTTAGGCGTGAAGCATTTGGCTTCTTCTCTGAATGAAAGCATTTGGCTTCTTCTCTTAATGAAGCTTGGAGGAATGGCCTTATCTCTCCAGGCGAATTGTTGCTTCTCTTGGAGGGCAAAATTCGACCACTTTTGTTCTTGCTAGCACATAAGGGAGTTAAGTGAAGGTGATATGGATACTCACCCATGAGCTTGGAAGCTTCAACATCCATGAAATTTTTAAAATCCTAAATCCGATCAATGTAAGTATTCCGTAACTTTCTTGATTAATTCACACAATAATCACGCTTAAAGATCATGTGGCATGTGTAGGACACTTACAATGGTATCAGAGCGAGATCTAAGCATGATTTGGATCCTATGGTTTATAGACTTTAATTTGGGTATTTTTGTTTGGAGCATGAAAATGCAAAATTGATGGTTTGGTTGAGCTTGTATGATGTTTAATTGGATTTATGCATCATTGATTTTGTGATAAATTGATTAGATCAAAAATCCCCAAAATCCATGTTTGGCCGATTACTACCCTAAGAGCTCATGGTTAATTTTTTGAATTAGACAATTGGATATGTTGATTCACATGAAATTGAATGTTAATTGTTGATTTAATTGGATTGAAATCAAAATTGGGTGTTATTTCATGTATTGCTGTGAGTGTGAAGCATGTTGGAATGAATTGATTGTGCTTTAATTTGTGTTGGACATGAATTAGATGTTAAGCATGATTAATTAGATTAATTAGTGTTTTGGAAATACTAGATTAATTAATTATGTTAATTACACTTTAATTGAATTAATGTGTAATTTGGAATGATATATTAATTTAATTTGTTGTAATTAGGCTTAATGGGCTTGGTTGGGCCAAGTTTGGTTTAGGACATTTGGTTGGATCCAATTGGGCCTAAAACCAATTCCATAAAGTCCAAATATAACATTTGGGCCTTTTATAATTTAATTGGGCCTAATGGGCCTAAATTGATTTTATGGCATAGGATGATTCCTAAATGGGCCAAGGCTTTTGGGTTTGATCCATAATGGCCAAAGCCCACGCAAAAAGAATTAATTAAAAGCCCATTGGACTTTAATTAAATAGTATTGGATACTAATTGGGCCTTTGAGACCCATTAAGATTGGATTTGGAATCCAAGTCTTTAAGGCACATAAATAAGTGTAATTATTTAATTTGGAATTAAATATGAATTAGTATTTGATACAATTTAAATTGGATTTAAAATTATAGTTTGATATAATTCAAGAATACTTACTTTGACTATTTATTCTTAAACGAGTTGGACTCGCGCAAATCAAATCGTTGCTTGAACATTAGATGGTCATTAATTCAAAGATTAATTAATTGGATTAGATTGATTGATAACATGCTTTGTGTGAATACTTGGATGTATTATATGAATAATATATATCGGATGGATATTATAAGGGTGAGGGCAATTTTGGAAATTATTGTAATAAATTTAGAATTTATTAAATTGGACATGCGTGTCCAGCCTATTATCTCCTTATCTCATTGTATTTCTCTTCTCACCAATTCCCCTCAATGTAAATGACGTTTCTTTAGAAGTATTATGTAATTGGGTAGAAGGATGAATAGTGCTAGTGGGAGAGAGGAAATGAAGAGATTTGTTCATCCATCCGCATATCATTATTAATTTATTTCGCGCCTTATTATGCTTTTAGAATGCATGCTTAAGAGTGTATGATGGGACCTCCTTAAAGATAATAAATTGGTTGCCAAATCGCGACAAAAACCGTCATTTTATATTAAGGGTTTTTCCTTCCATTTAGTGATTCTCTCTCAAGATCCAAAATTGGCATTGGTTTGTTGGCCAAAGTCAAGACCTTTGTCCATCGCGGATGTGTTTGAATCACGAAAGCTTTGTTCCATATCATACGTCTTGGGCAAATTGTGATTTGTTGGCCAAAGTCAAGGTCACTTCTTGTTCATCAACCTCGATTACGAAGCTTTCCCACTGTCAATGGGTCATGCTTAACTAGTTTCATTAAGCTTGTTGAGGCAATGCCAAGGCTTAGTTGATTCAGAGGAAAAAGGTTAGGGAATATATTGGATATATTGGCATATATTGGATATATGTTTCGGACTTGGAGGTCCACCTAATGGATCTAGAAATTGGATGAGATCCAATTGATCTTAGAGATCTACCTAGTTAGATTTTATACAACTTGTTGGCCAAAGTCAAGGTTGTGTATCTTTTAATGGATCCTAGCCCACTAGGAAACTAGGTTTCCCGATTACTCCATAGTGGGTTAGAGGCTCGCCGAAAAATAGTGGGATGCAAGTATTAAATTTGCAATTTCGTTTAAATACTTGCCAATACGCGCTTATTTTATTTTTTGTCATTAATTTATAAATATATTAGTTGGACTAATATTCAATTGTTGTTTTAATTTAACAGTTGGACTGTATTCAAACTACTTCATTTGTAGTTGGTTATATAATTAGATTATAGTAATCAATACATTTGAATGTAACCAATCAATTGTAGTTGATTATATAGTTAGACTATAGTAATCATTATATTCAATTGTACCTGAAATCGTTGATTAGATAGTTTGACTATTGCAATCAAGATGGCTGAAAGATTAGCGTTTAGAATATAATCCTGGGTGAAAATGTACTTAAACGGCTTTAATTTTCAGATTCGGAATAGAACCTCACGATAGTCCTGGGAGCTGAGAAGTTATTCTATTTGATAGAGAAACCTCTCGAGCATGAGCTGGGAGTTGAGAAAATAGTAGAACATGAGCTTAGGAAGACTCATTGTGATGATAATTTTAGTGCTCAATCCGTTATGCACAGCCAGAGCTTCTTAAAAGGACATATCCCAAGTTGTCTGCCTAAACTGTGGCAAACGAGATCACTAGAAGTGTGACTGCCGTATGGACAAGGCAGACATGAAGGAAGTGAAGGCAGACAAGGCTCTGGCTTCATGTATGTTTGTAATAAACATGTTCACTAATGGTTTTAAAATTGGATTTTTGATACTGGAGGTGGTACATAAACATATGTACTGATGTGCGGGATCTACTGATAAGCAGGAGACTGGTTTCAGATGAGATTGACCTATGAGTCGGAAACAGGACATGAGTCATTATTTTGGCCATAGAAACCTAAGTTTTGGAACTGCCCTTTGGGCATGTACTTAAATTAGAAGACTGTTATAATGTATCTAGTTTGACTAGAAACATTATCTCTATATTTAGTTTAACTCGTTGCAGGTATACCTTTATATTCTAGAACACTAAGTGTTTTGTTTATAAAGATGATATTGAGATAAGCACATTAGATGTGAATAACAGTATTTATATTTAGAATATAAATGAATCTCAAACAAATAGCTCAAATTGAGTAATTTTAATGAGACTTATTTATGGCATTGTTGTCTGGGACACATTAACAAGACTCGTATATCCACACTTTCGGAGAGTGGATACTAGGACGGATTTGATTCTAATTCAAATGATGTCTACGAATCTAGTTTATTAGGTAAAGTGCCTAAAATACATTTTACTTGGTAAAAGTGCAAGTGACACCGATCTGTTAGCCCTCATTCATGGTGACGTAAGTGGGCCCATGTCTAGCTAGGCTAGAGGTGGATATGAATACTTCGTAACCTTTACGGATATGGCATCGCATTATGGTTATGTGTATCTTATGAAACACAAGTCAGAAACTTTTGAGTAATTCAAAGAGTTTCGACACGAAGAGTAAGAAAACAGACCGGTAAAAGTATTAAAAACATTACGGTCGGACCATTGTGTAAAATACTTAAACATATGAGTTTCACGATTACCTAAAAGAGTATGGTATTCTTTCACAGTGGACTCCTCCCGGGACACCTCAATTTGACGGTGTGTCCGATCAGAGAAACCGAACTTTGTTGGACATGGTAAGGTTAATGATGAGTCACTCTAAGCTACCAATTTCCTTCGGAGGATACACATTAAACAGTGCAATACTTATTTTGAATAAGGTTCCATGAAAATCTGTTAGACATACTTCGTATTAGCTATGAACAGGAAAGAAACCAGGTAAAGTACTTATACAACTCAGGTTGTCCTAGGGAAACCAAAGTATAGTACTTATACAACTCACAAGAGAACAATGTAATTGTTTCTCTCCATACGGTTTTCCTAAGAGGGATTCATATATGCAGTGGTTAGTAGAAGAAAGTAAAACTCGATGAAAATCAGAGTAATACTGTTCCAGGCACTGAATCCTTTACGGAACACAAACAGTTCATCAGGGATGAAATTGTACCACAATATTCGAATACACAAGAACCGCCTAGGTCGGAGAGAGTCAAAAAATAACCTGTGAGGTATGGGTTTCTGATCTCACCTCATGAAGATGTCAATCTTATTGAGGAAGACGAACCGGCTACGTATAAGGAAGTGATACAAGGTATTGACTCCTTTATGGCAAAGTGCCATGAAGTCCGAAATGGAATCCATGTATATCAACCAAGTTTGGACACTAGTTGATGTACCAGAAGGCATTGTGCCTATTGGTACTAAATGTGTCTTCAAGGAAGACATACATGGATGGCAACATACAAATGTCATAGCTAGGCTTGTACAGAAAGGGTATCGTCAACGACATAGTGTCGACTACGATGAAACTTTTTCACATGTTGCCATGATTAAATCCATTCGGATAATGCTTGCTATAACTGCATATTTCGTTTATGAAATATGACAGCTGGACGCCAAAACCACTTTCCCTAACGGAAACCTTTTGGAGGATGTTTGTATGCAATATCTTGATGGTTTTGTCGTGCCAAAACATGCAAACAAGGTTTGCAAGTTCAACCGATCCATTCATGGATTGAAGCAAGTATTGCGTTCTTGGAACCAACGTTTTGATGTAATCATAATGGTATATGATTTAATTCAAAATGAAGATGATTCCTGTGTATAAAAGAAGGTTAGTGTGAGCGCACTGACAATGATGGTCCTATACATTTATGATGTATTGCTTCTCGGCAACAACAGTCATATGCTATAATCGGTGAAAGCTTAGCTTTCATTAAAATTCTCCATAAAAACGTGGGAGAGGCAACCTTTATTCTAGAAATAAAGATCTACCATGATAGATCTAGAAAGCTGCTGACACTCTCTCAGTGTTTGTACGTTTTGATATGTACGTGACCTGATGTCTCATATGCTTTGAGCATATGTAGACGCAATCAGGCCAATCCAGGTGATGGTCACTGGATTGAAGTAAAGAACATCCTTGAGTATCTTAGATGAACCAATGATGCTTTCTGAGAATATGTGGAAATGAGAACTTGAGGTGACTGGGTTCACCGCTGTAAGTTTCCAAACCGATGAAAACGACTGTAAGTCACAATAAGGGTACGTATATAGTTTGAATAACGGAACAGTGAGCTGGAAATCTTCCAAGCAAGATCTTGTTGCCGAATAAAGAATAAGAGCAGAACATTGATGCAGTTGAGGCAGCAAAAGAAGCATTTTGGATCTATAAAATTCCTAATTAGATTAGGAGTAGTTTTGTTAACAGCTGAGCTAGGCTACAGCTCAGGCTAAAGAACCGCGGTCTCATCAATGATCCAAGTATGTACTTCGACTAATTCATCTGATTCGTTCGATCATACATCGTGGCAATGTGATGATCAAATAAATCGCATCAGATGATAACCTTACAAATCCGCTAACGAAAGCTATTTCTCAGCAGACGTTTGAGCAACCCGTACACAGTTCAGGTGTTAGACACTTGAGTGATTGGCTATAGGACAAGTGGGAGATTGTTGGATAATTATGACCCATAGCATCACTATTTGTATAGAACATGGTGTTGTTGTATAAATTAACTATGTGACAAAAGAAATTGCTCTTTTATCATTTTTAATTGGATTACTCGGATATATAAATGATAAAAATCCTTATGATTAGTTCTGGATTAATAAGATATGAGACAATATTATTCCACAAAGATTTAATCATTAAATATCCCTAGTCGTAGTATTATTGAGACTGGACATCGATAATGCGGAATAGGCAAGTATTACACTTGTGCGTATTATGGAAGGGTAACGGCATAGTTCTCATATATTTGGGTATTGGATACTCATGCAAGTGTAATATGAGGTTATGTTTACCGATAATACGGAAACAGCTTCGCTCTAGATAGACCCATCGGAATCCCATTGGTAGTATGAATATGTGTCTATGGGAATCTGAATCAGGGTAGGTGTATTTGGTCTTAACCTGAGACTTGCATCGCTAATACTTGCGACAATCAATATACTTTGGTTTTGGTCGTCCAAGGCTTTAACAGGTTCTGTGTACGCCTCTTCTGGGTATACTGAGAATCGTAGTGTATTACGTGTGATGTCAAGATGGAAGTATCACTTCAGTCATATGGAGATGATGATCATGCAGGGATACAGAATTGGTACTCTAAGTGCTATAGCCATCGGGGAAGTATGACTAGGTCATGACTTTCCGTTCATAAAGAGACTAGTTGCTAGTGATCCGATATATGCTTCGTACGGGGCAGACACAACTTCAGCCCCAGACCTAGCATGTGACATCGGGTACTGGATCGTAATGCGCAATACTACGTATACTACGCCTGACAAAGATCTTGTATTCCGTAGCAGAATATTTTTGGAGAATTGGGTAGGCATGGTGCTTTGCTAGAAGTCAACCATGTCTTGTAAATTTGTAAAGACGTGGTACTGGGTACGCACGTATTCGGATAGTCCGATAACCGTATTTACAGCCAACATATCCAGGGATCTCTTGGGTCGCATCCCAAAGATTCACCAATGATATTTGACTCGAACAAAATTAATCTGGGATTAATTATCGAGAGAAAATTAATCTGGGATAATTATCAAAAGAGAGAATTAATCTGGGATTAATTGCATCGAGAATTTATCTGGGATTAAATTCGTCGAGAGGAGAGAACGCGATTAATTTGGAATTAATTGGTAAATAAATTAATAGTTAAATTAGATTTTACTATTTAATTTATTGGGCTAAAATAATATATTAAATATATTAAATGAAATCGGATTTCAACGCGGAATTAAATTGGATTTTAATTCTTGTGAACGAATTAATTTAGAATTAATTCGTAGGCGATTTTAATAATAATTTGCGAGGCATAATTATTTAATTAAATTAGATTCAATTATGTCACGACGGAAATTTTTTTTAATCGGATTAGCGAATCTGAGCCCAAAAGTGTGTTGTGTAAGTAATTTGAATTTTGAATTCAATGAGGTGGGACCCATTTACATACATCATCTAGTCATTTATTGATGGAATTTGTTGAGACAATTTAAATTGGATTTACTTACCCATCACACCTACCAACAATAGATATACAATTAATGAATTTTGGAAATTATTAATTATCTATCTCCTTGGCCGAGCAAAATATGTGTGGCCATTTTGATTTCCTAGGCCGAAAGAAAGGCCACTACTTTCTTCCCTTTTTGGAATTGGTTGAAAAGTAACATTTGCTTTTATTTTTTAAAAGAAATAAAAAAGGCAAGTGGCCATTGTTATCTCTTGGCCGAATAAAAGAAAAAGGCAACACTGTTATCTGTTTTTGCAATTGGCAGAAGGCATATGCCTTTCTCATTTTGGCCGAAACAAAAAGAAACTTTTTTCTTTTCATTTTAGGCGTGAAGCATTTGGCTTCTTCTCTGAATGAAAGCATTTGGCTTCTTCTCTTAATGAAGCTTGACCGAATGACCTTATCTCTCCAGGTCGATTGCTTCCTCTCTCCAGGCGAATTGTTGCTTCTCTTGGAGGGCAAAATTCGACCACTTTTGTTCTTGCTAGCACATAAGGGAGTCAAGTGAAGGTGATATGGATACTCACCCATGAGCTTGGAAGCTTCAACATCCATGGAATTTTTAAAATCCTAAATCCGATCAATGTAAGTATTCCGAAACTTTCTTGATTAATATCACAATAATCACGCTTAGAGATCCCGTGACATGTCTAGGACACTTACATTAGCCTCGACTAATTATTTTACTCAATTAAACTAATTTATCTAAGTTACGTTTAGTGACCTAATTTATTTTAACTCTTAAAATATTAGTTCACTAATAAGTTTAAAATTTAAAATTCTAACGTGGAAAAAATTTTAATTAAACCATTTAATTAATCTAAGCGCGTTATAAATTCTAATGGTATGTGGAGTTGTATCCCGACTGCAGATAACATTACCGTCCAGTCAGAATCGACTATGGAATTTACGTCCGGGTTTCCCTCCTATATACCAATGGAATTCATGATGCACTTATTAATGCCATTATTTTAGAATTTCTAATTTTTAAATCATTAAACCAATTAATCTAATTAATCTGTTTTTCATGTATATCATATTCCAATTTAACTATTTTAAATTACATAAAATCATATTTTATGTCAAGATTATTCATGCATCCAAAATATATTATGGCATGTGAAAATACAATAGTAGGCACCATAAGCTATATGACATGTCATTCAAACATTTCAAATCAAACATACATACAACATAAAAAATAATTTTGCATTGACCGGACTCTTATTTTTCCTATACTAATCTAATTAGTACATAAAATTCCCAAGGCATCCATTGGCCTTTAAATCTTGCTCCATGGTGGTGTTGACTCTTTTTGCGACTTAGTCACTCCAAATTACAAATAATGAAATTTTACATAGGAAACTTAAATTACAACATTTGTAAAAATTGACTTTATGACCTTACATCCCAAAACCAAAAGCAACATAAAAATAAGAGCCGAAAAATTTTACAATCAATGCAAAAAACATTCATCAGATGAATCAACAATTAATCATTCATCTCAAGAATATTACTTTGTGTCTATTCATCTAAACATGCAAATAATCATTTATATCTCATATAAACAAATAAAAATAGTAACTTTAAATGAAAAGGAGAAGGGTTAAGAACACTTTTCAACCTCGCTCTTGATGCAAATTTATAACACCCCAGTAATCCTGACGACTATTACGTTATCGGATGCATGATACATGATATAAATTATGTACGAACATGTATACACTCATGATATGATTTTTTGGACAATCGGCAAATTCTTCACAATTCCGATACGAAATTCATTCAAAGATTAAACACGGATAGCCCGTGGTATTTGAGCCATAATTTTTTCATACGATCTCTGATTTTATGAACTTTATATCTTCGGAAATCTAAGACCGAGACCTACTACTTTTGTGTTGAATAATTTTCCCAATTCAAATCAGAAATAGGTCAAAAATATAGTTCAAAATTTCAGATGAATAGTACACGAGGACTAATCTAGAGAATTCTCAAAGTTTTTTTCATTCAAATCATTTACAATTAGCCCCTAATATAAAAGGGAATGTTATTCTAGCACCCTTACCATTTTGGAGAAATAAAGAAAACATGAGGGAGATGAGAGAAAGAAAAGAAAACGGAAGAAGAAGAAGAACAAGAATAAGAATGAGAGGCAGAACACTTCTCTTCCAAGGATTGAGGAGAAGATAAGGGCAACACAACCCACCACAATCTAGGAAGATGAATATCAAGCTTAAAATACTTGATTGGTGAAGAAGATCAAATGAGATAAGGTAAGGAAACCTTGACACAAATTAGAAGTGTTAATGTTTTGATGAATTGATGAATATAGTGTGTTGTTGGGATGTTATTGATGTTGTTTATATAGTTATTGTGTTAAGAAATTAAGGATTTTGAGAAACCCCAATTTCAGAAACCCTAAGCTTTGAGTCAAAATTCGAGACTATAAAATGGAAGGTTGTGATGATATTAAAAGAGTATATTGATGTTATTTGTGTATTTGTTGGGGTTATGGCTTAAGTAGTGTTGTAAAAGTTGAGAGTGAAGATGGAGTTGAAGTTGAGTCCTGAAAACAGGTTGGCATCACAACGCATGTACCTGACGTCTTGACGTATGTACCCGGCGTCGCGGCGCGTACTGGAAAATTATTCCATGATTCGGTTCTGGAATATGAACGTCGTGATACCCAAGGACTAGTGTCGCGACGGGGAGAGCAGAGGAAGTACACTGCCTTATCTCTGTTTGGTGGATGTCGCGACACTCAGCACCAAATATCGCGACGCAAGTGGGAGTCGCGACGCCCAACCCTTACGTCGCGACGTGGAAGAAGAGGATGCTCACTGTCTCAGCTACTTGTATGAGCATCGCGATGTCTCTGAGCCAATGTCACGCCGCGCGACCAGTTTTCAGAAAATAGTTTTAGCCATTCCAATTTCATATTATGATGTTAGAGGCCACCCAAAAGGTTTGTATCAGCGCATATACACGCATTATGTTATATAACAAGCATAATTCACGACATGAATACTAATTAATTTTACCGATTATATATTATCGACAGGAATCACAAGTCCTCTGACGAAGAAAAACAGTGCCCGCCAAATTCCAAAAATCTATGAGCGGACTCTTTTATGAAACTTATGTTTACTTATATGTTTTTGAGATGAAACTTACTTTTCCGTATTTAGAGCGTTAGCCAAGTTTAACTCAGATTTTTATAAACTAAAATTATTTGAGTAATGTTTTAGAAAGCAATGTTTTATAAAGCATGTGTTTTTTGTTTTTGGAGGCATGAGGGAAATATTTTCGATTTTTAGAACTATGAAGCTTCAGAAAGAATCAGTTTTCATTTTTTTAACTGTCCACTCACTAGATCATTCAAACGCTCTAACCCTCCTACTTCCAGTTTCTTATTTTACAGGTTACTCAGTGGACAAGATCGGAATGATGGATACTAATGGCAGTCACTAGGGTATTGAGTCCACCAGGTCGAGTTATAGATGCAGTACAGTCACAGTTTGAGAAAGATCATGTATCATGCATTTTGTATAGTTGAGATTGTGCGTGTAGTAAGTTAAAGTAACCGTGATAGAGATATTAATGTATTTTGGTGTATTCACATTTATGAGTATTAGAGATGCATAGTATGTTATTGAATTGGGCAAAAGTCTCTATACATGAGTCTGTGTTTGTGACGAGTTAGTAGTGATGTACATAGTTAGTGAGTTAGAGGCTCAGAGGATAGGACGGCCTATCCCTTGCCAATAGCGTCTCCTGGAGGGGGATGTTACAAAGATGGTATCAAAGCATGGTCTATGGAGTCAATGACTGTAGTGGGTAGAGTGTTGGGGTCTTATATACGTAGTATGCCCGGGGTACTAGTATGCGAGGAACTACCTCTCCAGTATCTGATCCTCGAGTACGTCCTCAAGTCCAATAGAAAGGTTAATAAGTATTTCTAAAGCTATCTGAATTTTCTTCCTAATAAAGTTATCGTAATTCATGTTCTAGCCGAGAATCCTTTTGTAGTCATCTTCGTTTAGTAACGGGAAATTTAAGACAAGTTATAAGAATAGAAATTTATAAGAAAAGTGAGGAATGATACATAGATGTTCAAGTAGCCAGAGGCAGTAAGTGGTAGAGATACAAAAATAGATGATGAAGAAAACATCAGAACTTATAGTAGTAAAAGAGAATATAGTAAGCCTGAACAATATCAAAATGTTGAGTAGACCTAAGTAAGGTTTCTTTCCTCCAAGTAATATTCTAATCCTCCTCAGAAAATTCTTCCAAGCTGACCCAATAGCCTTAGAGTATCTCGCACAGATAGTAAGTTCCCCAAATAGTAAAGGATAGTTAGGAAGATAAAAGAAGAAAAAATATCAAGATTTGACAAGAATTTAGATGCCACAAAGGATGTAAAAGTTCTAGCTACCCAAACCCAAGCTCTTATACAAATTAAAAGAATGACGTAAGGAAAAATTATTACATGTCTTAACCAAAGAATGTGATATATATATGACCCTAAGCTACCCAGATATCGACTCTCTCTGTAATACCGGCTAAGGAAGTTGTCATGACAGAGTCTATCTCATACCTATCGAACATGAGAATGGATTCTACCAGGACATATGATACAAAGTAAAGACAACGATATCCATCGAGATGTAAATGCATATCCCAGCCTTTTCCAGTATAGACGAAGACAACTGTAAGGAAGTCCAATGAGAGTTTATCCTAAGACAGAAACAAAAGACATTAGAAGACAGATCACCCAGAAAGGGGCTAAAGAGCTTTCTAAAGATAGAAAAGAATGAACCCGACATAAAACAAGTTGGCAAGTTTATAGTACTACTAAGAAACCATCTGATCGGACTAATACCGACAAAAATATGTATAATTTTAATGAAACAGACCCAAGAGATTGTGAGTACTCAATAGTTAACAAGACTACCAGCACGAACAAGTAAGAGTAAATGGCATAGCTATGATCTATAGCAAGAGCAGAGACCTGTAAATAGCCCATAAGATGAACCACTAATTGCCTCAGTAGCATGGTTCGGAGCCAAGAAATAAGATAGGGAAACAATAGAGAAGTACACGAGAAATAACAGGGGAGTTCAGAACAAACAGCACCATAGAAAACATAGCTTAAGAATGGTAATGTTAATGGAGATCACAGGAACGGTTAATAGAGTTATGAAACTTTAAGACTGGGAGTAGTTGATGCAGATTCCAACAGAATGAACGATAATGCTTTTGTCTAGTAGCCCTGATCCCAGTAACTGTGTAGACACCCAATCAGAACATAGTTGAACTTAGACAGTTAATAGAAATGTGTATTCTCTGATCTCTAAGGTAATCAGGTATTTACCCCTCAAATTAAAGCCCAACAAGGACCTGAACAATGAAGAAGAGTATTTGACAGGATAGACAGTTCACAAGACAACAAGATAGTTGAACCAAGAATTTTGAGAGGATTTAGATATAAGTTATAAGGTAGTAATGTTCTATAAAAGGTGAAGAAGTTTGAATTAACAATAAGATTGGCCAACTCTAGAAGTGATAACTTGTCCTATCATAGAACTGGACGCCTTCAAGGAAGTAAAGACTTGAAAGAATAAGGATTCAGAGTAACCATTATGTATAACAACCCTCAGAAGTAGGGTATACGATTTATAAAAAGTTTCCCACCTTACCAAAGAGAAAAATTAGAAAATAAAGTAACACTCAAATCAAAAGCATTAGTGGTCATACCCTAACTTATCAAAGATAATGGAACTCACAAAGAGGTAATGACGTAAGAAGTTCAAGGAACTGAGATAAGAATGAAATCTAAGTAACTGAGTAAACTTCGTAAGGAGGGATAGCAAATGGAGTGTAGTAGGACTCTAAGATAGAGTAACGACTTAATACAGTTAAGCAAAATATACTAGTAGGAAGAAGTACAGAGGTTGCATGATAGAGTTTTCTGAGAGCATGACCCTAGAGGAAGTTCACAATAAGAGGTAATTTGATCGATAGTTTGAAAATGAATCATGAGTGAAGTTGAAGTAGGAAATTCAGATACCACCTAGCAGAAATACCTTAGTGTGGGAGCTAACGCCAGATAGGTAAACACAAGAGTCCTAGGCTTATAGATGAGCAACAAGTACAACCCCAGCATGGGTAGCTAATGATTTCACCACAACCAGGAAGGCTTTAAGACCAATCCCCACCCTCCCAACACTCGATAGACAACAATAGCAAAAGATAGACCTCGATGTTCACCTCAAAATACTCCCGAAAACAAGTGAATGTGTAGTGAAGGAGACCGAAACATAAAACCTTCAGATATAGTACAAGAGCAGAATAGAAAATAAAAGATAGCTCTAAGTAAAAGATTTAGAAAAGAAGTTGTCTAGATGGAGCGATGAATAGATAAAGTAGTAGTCAAGTAACTATGGGAATACAAAAGAATCAGCATTAAACTTAACTGGGGATATGTAATGGTTAAGTTCAGTAGTACTACAGAATAGCAAGATTTCTAAGCGTCGAAATAAGATTGGAATTCTATCAGATAGAAAACGGAAGAAAAGTAGTGAGTATAACCCATAAGTTCGCATGCTATGTACCTAGCTAAGAAACAAGACAAAGTACGACTTGGAATGGATTTATTAAGGTATAACATAAAGACGACCAAAGAAACTAGGTATACTGATCGGTGAAATCACTCATGTAACGTAAGCGCACGTATCGCTCAAGTAGTATAAAATGTATCGATCCCACGAGGACTTAATACCTTAGCTATTAACTTATGACGTTAAATATTTACGAGTATCTAATAGATTGATTGTTGTTTGGATGGTGATTTTTGTTTGAAAATAAGTAAATAAAACAGTGCGAAAGTAAATTTAAGGAAAAATCAATATTATAAAATTATCTAGGGTTGTGAATCCTTCCAATATCTTTTAAGGATGAAGTGGTTATCTCGTGTTTGTGTAATATATCGGTTTATTAACCCGGAACACGAAAGTATGCAAAAGCCTCTGTCGATGGTCAGATGCAAACACCCAAATAACCTAATTAATCATATGTCTATGTTAACCAAGTTACCTGAATTCATTAAGATTAAGTTACAATTGTGACTACCCCTACCCGACAGGTATATGTCTATCCGGTAAGGAAATCTATCTAAGGGTCACCATTCCCTAAGGTGAGATCGTGAGTTATAGAGTCTAAGGCTGAAACCTAAAATTCCTTCGTCAAGTTTATTTTAAGTTTACCAAATAAATCTTATTAGTGGCCAATTAATAAGAAGCATTAAGCTTAGGACTCAATAAATAAACCTTTATATTACCCAAGAAATAAAGTAACCACTTATAAAATGGTGATATTGGAATTCATCACAACCCTAGATACGGGGTTTAGTTACCACACATATCTAGAAATATTAAAGACATAAATAAAGTAAATGACATAAAGTAAAGCTTGGAAATTAAAAATATAAATTAACAATAAAGAAAATGTTGGGGTTGGAGGATCCACTTTTATTACTTCTAATTTAGATATCTTTCTGATTATAATATATAAACTTTGCATGATATTACCAACCGACCATATAGGCGGTATCCTGATTAAGTCAAATTTATGATTAATTCCAACCGACCATACAGGCGGTATCCAATTTAGTCAAGTTAAAATCAATTTAATTAAGTCCAACTGACCATAAAGGCGGTATCCTATTAAGTCAGGTTTTAAATTAGTTTATATATTATAATTAAGGGAGATTAATCTAAATATTAATAATAAACGCTTTAACCCTTCACCCCAGCAGATATGAGTTACCTCCTCATACTGAAAAGTAAAATAAAGAAAAAACTATTACATAAAATAAAAATTAAATACAAGAAAGCTGTAAATAAACAAACAAGATACAATCTTCTTAGTATTTTTAAGGAAATCCCCAGAAGAATGTATGAATTGGAATTCTGATTTCGGCCTCAATTTATAAGCAAAATTTGGTGCCACGCGTCGCGACGCCTGAAACCTTACACGTCGTGACGCGCGGTCAATTTGTGACATATGTCCGCGGCTTCCTAAGATGCTGACATGTGTACGTTTTTTTATCGTCGTAAAGCGTGAAGGCTTGCACGTTGCAACGCTGACATAAGCAATGACGTGTAGTGTTGGCAGCATGGGATGATGACATGTGTCCTGCGTATGATAGTAAACTTTCTCTGATTTTGACATGTGTCTGGTGCACGTTAGCGGTCGCCACGCAGAAGGTTTCTGCGTCGCGATGCAGAATTCAAATTTTGCATTTTTGGTCCGTTTTCACTGTTTTGGCCCGGATTTGATTCCAGTGAGTCCTAAAACCTTATTTATCTACAAAATACAGAAAACACATCAAAATATTCACAAAACTCAAGAAACTATACAAAATATTAAGTAAAAATGACGATAAATACTTATATATTTACCGCTTATCACACCCCCAAACCTAATATTTTGCTAGTCCTCGAGAAAAACAACAAAATAAAATAAACAACAATTTTAAAATAAAATTAAACTAAGCCACTTTCATAGGGATCACGGTTGCATTTAGCGGTTGCAACAAGCCTTTAAACCCCTAAGTGTCTCTAGTAGACGAGTTATAGTCTCGTGAGGGCTTACAACAATGATACCCACAAACGTCAAATGCACACAAAAGCAAAATACAAACAAGTTAGTGATTAAACAAGTGAAACTTCTTATCCAAGTTAATAGTTGTTTTCTTTCTTTCTAAATTACCAAATAAGTAAATTCTCCGATTATTTTTACCATTCTCCATATACACAACCAACAAGGTATTAATCAGCTCATTGTGCCCACAATATTCATAAGTGTAGTTGAAAAGAGAGTAAATTTTTGTCCTAAAGTTATATAAGAATTCACAGCTTTTTTGGCAATGGAACTTTTTCTGATTTTTTTTTTTAAGAACATCTTCAATCCATGTAGCGAGCTTTGGGCTAGTGACTCCCAAGCCAATTGGCTTTAAGGCACTAGATGTTAAGACACCCTTACAGACTTAATTACTCGAATCTCAGATATCTCTTTTATATATATATATATATAACATCTTCAATCCATATAGCGAGCTTTGGGCCAGTGACTCCCAAACCAGTTGGTTTTATGACACTAAGTGTTAAAACACCCCTACGAACTTAATTACTAGGATCTCAGATTTTTTTTCACTTTATTATTTCATTTCTTTTTTAGATGCTTCCTCCAATTAAACTAGAGCAATGAATATTACAAACTTTTCACTTACAACTCATTGTCGTATGTTACCATGTATGTTGATAATACCTGTCAACTGAGCATATGAAGATCCAATTTCAATCAGTATTATGGAGAATTCACAAATTAAATAATTCAAAATGAAATAAACAAAAATTAACTTGTTATGAATATGTTAAGATACGTCTCAGAACTGGAAATTCCTTACTGAGCTATCTCACACCAATTTCACCTGATTAGTCAAGTTAAAAACACAAATACAAAATTTTTTTATTTTTTTATAATTTTTTTTTGAATTTTTGAAAATTTTTGACTAAAAACCAAGCAAAAACAACACAACTAAAAAATAAAAATAGGATACTAATCAACTATTCCCCTACCCCAAACCTAATTGAGACATTGTCCCCAATGTCTAAAAAGTAGAAGAAGAGTTTAGAAGATAGTACTTGATTAGCTAAAATGCTACATCTAAAACAAAATTAAAGGTTAAGATACGATTTATCTGACGCTTCTTACCACGATCATTATCGAACCAGTTAATCTTGGAAAGAATAGGGTCAATTTGTGGTTCAAATTCTAAAAATTGATCAATTAAATCATGGGCAGTTCTGGCAGTGAAAATGATTTCTTTTACAGGTTTTGACACGAACCTATTTCTCCGGGCATTATCAAGAAACACACAAAGAAATTCATAAAATCCATCAATGTTAAACAGTCCAATTGGTTTTTGGTGTATGTTCAAGTTTGCCCAAGATAGTACTGTAAATATTTCCTCCATTGTGCACAAGCCACCTGGCAAAGCAATAAAGGCATCATCACGGTTAATCATTTCAACCAGTCGTTCAGACATACCTGGCACAATACATTCATCTCTGTTTGATGGTCCTATAAGATTCACCTCTGCAAGGTTTTAGGATGATTCCCAGAACTTGACTACCTCCTTCATGTACAGCCTTTGAAACGTACCCTATTAGTCCAAGATTGCCACCGCCATATACTAGGTGCATATTCCTTTCAGCTATTACTCGACCCAATTCCTATGTTGCCTCAACGAACTCTGGCTTAGAACCAATACTAGTACCGCAAAACACACAGATGTTTACAACTCGTCTCCTTGAAGTTGCTTCCATTTTTTATTTTTTTTTTATTTCTTTCTCAAATCTGGATGTCTTCAAGAGTGCAATGATGAGCTGAATTTATAGAACCTGAAAAAAGGGTGAGTAATAATAGCACCAGTACCTGCCAAATGACAATTATTAGCTAAAAAGTAAAATAAATCGTGAAAATCAAAAAGTCTGGATCCTGTCGAAGAAAATAATAAAACAAATCACAAGTATTAGATAAATACAAAGAGATAATAATATTTTCAAGAAGTAACCGCTTGAATGACGTCTATGCTTCAGGGACAAGCTTCCCATCCAATTTTCTTATAAATTGGAAAACATGGTCTTTTAAAGTCAGATTCATGAGACTTAATTGTTGTCTTTCTTTACGAAATTGTGTATGTAACATGCGAATTACGTGATACACATATCCACTGGAATGCGTCTCAAAAGTTAATGATATGTCATCCAAAGACTCCTTACTCATGTCATCCCTAATGAATTTAATTTTATCTTCACGGTTATCAGACACTATTCCTAAAGAACGACAACGAGAATTACATGTCATGCGTGCATATTTATAGCAAACACCTAATCTTTTAACTCTTCTTTTCTTAGCATCGGTGTTTTTTCCTAAACCAGGCAGATATGAAATAAAAGTGTCAGAAGACTCATCTGCCAATCAGACTCGTGCTTCAATTAACCAACGAATGTCATTAGGAATACCTTTGATCATCAATAATCTCATTCGTTCCATGTGAGCTTTGTAGACTTTCATCAGAGAGTTTTGAGGAAGAGAAGGAAATTGCTTGTGAAGATTTACGAGAACGTCTTCCATCCTGAAATGTGACTTTACCTACAAAAATTAAACACACAAAAATTAGATGATCCCAACTCCAATAAAACATTCAAAATAAAACACACCAGATTTCAATATATATAAAAATTGCATGGGTTGCCTCCCTTCTAGAGCTAAGTTTAACGTCGTCATCTAGACATGACTGCCCAAATGTTAGGCTGGATCTGAAATTGTGACACTTTCTTTTTGTCGCTAAAATGATTCTCCACAGTAGTGCTTGACATGCTTGCTGTTAACTTTGAATATTGTATTGGAGTTGGGATCATGTAACTCAATAGCTCTATCTTATAAAACTTAGGTGATTAAGAATGGACTTGACCACCGTGATTTTAACCTTTTTTTTTGGGGATAAAGTAAGTATATTAACCAAAGAAATAACAAAAGCACAGAAGCATACCCCAGAGAGCTAAGGAAGACAGGCCTTCCTAGCTATAGAACAAAAGCCAATTAGGCTAAAGACAGGCAAAATCAAATAAAAAAATATCGTCGGATAGTTGCCAAGATTGTTGAAGCCATCTATTATCATATGAAAGCTTCACCTTTCTTGACAAACTATCACGAGTCCGTACAGTAAACATAATATTGGTCAAGAGAACTCTATATGGACTAGGAGACTCGTCATATAGTCGAGCATTCTTCTCATTCCATATGAAGTAAACTGCAACGGAAAAAGATAATCGAACAAGTAAATGACACAAAGATCCACTACTATACTGCTCCATCCACTTAATAGTCTGCATCCAGTCACGAGAGCACCAATCTATACCACATTTAGCCAAAATAGACTACCATATCTGAGAAACAAATGAACACTTGAAGAATAGATGATCTCTATCCTCCCCCGAATGACCACAAAGCACACATATAGAACAACCTGAAATGCCAAAAGTCATTAACCGATCCTGAGTATAAAGGCCTCCTTGAATCGTGAGCCAAAGCATAAAAGCATGTCTTGGCAGCCTTTGTAAACCAAACAATTCGGTACCTACTCACCCGATTACTTCTTACCCTCAACGCATCCCAAGCACTCCTGATCGAAAAAATACCTTTATGATCATCCTCCTACACCAGCACATCCTCCTTCGTATCACAAGGAACAAAATCCAAAGGCATATAACAAGCCAATTAGAGAAGATTGGCTGACCTGCTAATGGCCAGCACCAACAGTTACCATCAACAATAGCGGCAACCCTAGCCATCTTATCTAGTCCTGAATCATAAATGACTCTATCTCCCAAGGTATCCACAATTGGTCCCAGAGGGTGCTAATTGTCATACCATAATAAAGCCTTCTCACCATTCCCAATCTGAAACCTCATCCTACGACGCACAAAATTACGAAGGCCTAAAATTTTCCGCCAACTCCAAGAACAATCACTAGGACAAGTAACTTCCCAAAAACTATGCCCCCTCAACAAGTAAGAACGTACCCACGTAGACCAAGAGGATTCCTTTACCCGAATTAAGAAACCATAAGTGATTAGTAATAGCCGCCTTATTCCAATCCTCTAGCTTCTTAATCCCCAAACCCCCTTCTTTGACAGGCAAACAAACTATATCCCAAGCCACATTCGCCCCTGTCGAAAAAAGCCCACTACCCTTCCAAAGAAATGACCTCAGGATAGACTCCACCTTCTTAATTACAGTCTTTGGCAATATAAACAACGAAGAAGAATACACCTGGATAGAAAATAGCACTGATTTAATTAGTTGTAAACGCCCCACAAACGAGAGAGATTTACAGCTCCAATTCTTAGCTCGGCCAATAATACGCTCTACAAGGACATTACAATCAGAAGCCCGAAGTTTTGAAGAAATCAACGGAATTCCCAGGTAACGCATAGGGAGCACACCTTCCTGAGAGCCCAAAAGGCTGAACAACTTGTGCTTGTATACTGAGGAAATACCACTAGAAAAACGTTAGCTCTTTGCTGGATTAGGAACCAAACCTGACAACCCCATAATTTGATGAAGACAATCTCTTACCATGGAAACTGAAGCCTTCTCTGCTCGACAAAAAATCATGAGATCATCCGCAAAATAGAGATGGGTAAGATGATTCTTAGAACACCGCCAATGATACCTGAAACCCTGCTTTTGTGTCATCTTATGAAGTAAGCCCGAGAGAAATTCCATAGCCAAAATAAAAAGATATGAAGACATAGGATCCCCCTGACGTAAACCACGACCTCTTGGAAAGAAACCATTCAACGCCCCATTAATAGAAATAGAAAACATAGTAGAAGTCATACATTCTCATATCCAACCAACCAGCCTCTCAGGAAACCCAATAGTTCTCAGCACTTCCAACATAAAATCCCATCAAACTATATCATAAGCCTTCATCAAATCAATCTTAAGAGCACACCTCGGCACCCCACCACTCTTATGATAGTTCTTGACCAACTCCTGACATAATAAGATATTGTCACTAATACGTCGACCCGCCACAAAAGCATATTGGTTGGAGCTTACCACGGAAGGAAGAACAATCTTAATCTGATCTGCAATAATCTTAGAGATACATTTATAAATAGTGTTGCAACAAGAGATAGGCCGAAAATCCTTAACTTGAGAAGGATTAGGGATCTTCAGAATAAGAGCAATAAATGTGGCATTCACCTATTTCAAGAGCTTCCCTGAGATAAAAAAAATGAGTGAATAGCATGAATAACATCATCACCTACCACATACCAGACTTTCTTGACGAAACTGAGTTAGTTAAAACCATCTAGTCCAGGAGCCTTATGATATTTTAAAGAAAACAGTACAGCCTTAATCTCTTCTTCTGAAACCTCTTGGCTAAGAACCTCTCTCTGCTCATCAGAAACAAACTGAGTAATGGTAGAGTGAAGAAGATCTCGATCAAAATCTGGCAAACTCAGCTGAGGCCCTAAAAGAGTACTATAAAATGACACAATCTCCTCTCGGACCAATGCAGGATCTTCCAAACGAGTATTATCCTCTGTGGCTATAGAAGTAATCTTACTTCTCTGATGATGATTCTTCATAGCTTGGAAAAAAAACTTCGTATTTTGATCACCAAGATTAAGCCACTGAACTTGGGATTTCTGTCTCATGAAATTTTCCTCATCTTGACTCAGATTTCCATAAAGCAAAGACAATCTCACCTCTTCACTCAACAGAAAGGGATCAGAATGAGACTCCTGTAGCGCACTCTGCACCCCCTCCAACTCTATTCTAACACATGTGGTCCTCCCACAAAGATTAGAAAAGTGATCTAAATTAAACTTCTGTAGCGCCACCATCACACTCTTCAATTTCTTACACAACCGAAACATTGGAGTACCACAAATATCCACATCCCAAGCTTTAGCTACCACTGACACAAAATCTGGATGCTCAGCCCAAAAATCAAAAAACTTAAAAGGAATCTTCCTTGTAGGGAGCTTCAAGAGAGTAACCACCATAGGAGAATGATCTGAGATTCCCGAGGGTAGAAACCTAACTACTGAACAGGAAAAGAGCACTCCCAAGAGGTATTAGCAACCACCCGATCTAGTTTCCGCCAAATGGGAGAATCAATCTGTTTATTATGCCAAGTATACCTACAACCCAAAAACTGAACATCTGCCAAACCAGCCCGGCCCAAACACAAACCCAACTCATCCTTCCAAGAAGGCCAATCCAAACTGCCACCATAATGCTCAGAATGATTGGAAATCGCATTAAAATCCCCCATTACTAACCATAGAGAGGTGTCAAACTCACAACCACTAGCAACCAAGTCAGCCCAAAGTTCTCGACGCTCCTCATAACTACATTCTCAATAAACCAATGTTACCATACAACTCCAAGCAGAAGAAACATGAGCAACAAGACAGTGAATAGCTTGAGGAGAAGATCGAATAACAATAACATCCACATCCGAGGGGTTCCAACATACCCAAATTCTTCCAAAATGAACAACACCTGATTGATAAACAAACTTCCAAGAAGGATAAATAGCACGAGACACATGTAGAAGATTATTATCCTTAACTTTAGTCTCAACCAGTCCACAAAGTGAAAGCTTCTCATCACGGAAAAACCTCTGAACTTCAGCCTGTTAGTAGGGTCATTAATATCCTGAATGTTCCAATAACCAAAAATTATTTAAACAATAAAGAGAAAACCAACACAATATATCATCTCCACCTTCCACCACGAGGTGAATGGCTCTTCCGACCCCTCTTACCACTAGAGTTCTTCTTATTTTTACCACTCTGACCCAATTGTTTCTTCTCTAAAGAATCTTTAGCTTTCAATGCCAAAGAGTTATCAATACGAATGGGTGATACATCATCCTCACATTGCTCATTTACGGCCTCCTTACCAAGATCAGATACGGCTTCCTCACCATTTATAGAATCGGTACCATTGGTTTCCAAAGCCACTGTACAACACAACTCCTTACTATGATCTACAGGCTTCTTACTATTCGGCATTCTCACTAAAGGAGACCATTCCACTTCTTCCTTATCAACACAAACAATAATGTCCACACCTTTGGAACCTATCTCAGAGACATCAACTGGAACTAAAGCCAGCTCCTCATGAGGTAAAGTGTCAACTACCTTCACCACACCCTTACCCTTATTCTTCCTTGAAACTGTTACCCATTCCTTATCTTTCTCCTTATTTTTACTCGTATTTGCCGAAAAATCTATAGGTTTAGGCACCCAAACTTTAGAAGGCTTGCTTTCCTCATCCTTAGGCTTGCTTTCCTCATCCTTAGGCTTGCTTTCCTCATCCTTAGGCTTGCTTTCCTCATCCTTAGGTACTCTACTAGGACAAGTACCCAATGTATGGCCAAATACCCCACAAGAACACTTGATCGGAATCCATTCAAATTCAGCCCGAATCTTAATCCACCTACCATTGGACCATTCGAAATCAAAATCCTCAACTAAAGTATCCCTTGCTTCTCCAATTTGCAGTTTCCTGTAAATGGAAAAAGGCATCAAGTTAACATTAGCACCTAAGTCGTACAAAGCCTTACCGAAGTTATATTTCATGAATTTGACATAGCTGGGCATTTGTTCTAATGCTTCTGCAAATGAAATGTTGATATGCAGCTTTTTGAAGATCTCTAGGAATCGAGCAAATTTCTTGTCTAGTTTTTTTTTCTGGAGACGCTGTGGAAAAGGTGGAGGTGGAGTGAATCGATCTTGATCATTTGCTTTTGCCTATTTTTCCTCCAACTGTGGATCTGCTTCGTTGCTTTATTTTGGAACTTCCTTAATAGATGCCTTGACTCCAACATCTTTGTTGATCTTAGTACCGCTTTTCAAAGTGATGGCATGACATTGCTCATACCCCATATTCCTTGGATTTGGTTCTGTGTTGCTAGAAATGGTACCTTGTGGTCTGTAACTATAAGCATGGGCCAGTTGTCCCATTTGATTTTTCAGTGCTTTAATAGAAGCTAAATGGCTTTGAATTAATGTTGTTTGGGATTGAAACATATCATCAAATTTGGCTGCTTGAGAGTCATATTTTACTTCTAGCGTTTTGAACATCTCTGTAAGCAAATCTTTTATTTCTGGCTTCTTTTCGTACTCATGGCCCTTGTTCTGATTTTGGAATCCTGGTGGTAGATTGTTCATTTGCCCTGAATTGTTGCTCCATGTGAAATTGGGATGATTCTTCAATCCTGAGTTGTAGGTATTGGAATATGGATTGTTCCCATGTTTGTCAAAGTTACTGACATAGTTCACTGTCTCATCATATTGGTTGTAAGATTCTGACTCTGGTGCTCCTCCATATGGTGAACTTGTGGATACAACATTAACCTTTTTGCTAAGTGTTTCCATGAGTTTGCACATCTGATCCAGCTTGGCATTCATTGTTGTGTTGGCTCCAACTTTGTAAATTCCTGTTATTCGTTGAATAATGCTCCTTTCTATTGGACACAAAGAATTATTGTTGGCCATTTCTTCAATTAAGTCTCAGGCCTGATCTTCTCCTTTTGCCATTAAAGCTCCTCCAGCAGCAGCATCTATTGTGGTTCTCATTAGTCCAGAAAGTCCATTATATAAGGTTTGGACTTGAAGCCATTTTGCAATCTCATGGTGATGACATTTTCTGAGCAACTCCTTGTATCTTTCCCAAGCTTCGTAGAGGGATTCTGAGTCATATTGTACAAAGGATGTTATATCATTCCTCAGCTTTGCAGTTCTGGCTAGGGGAAAGTACTTTGCAAGGAATTTGGTGGCAAGAGTGTTCCAAGTTGTGATGGAACCTGCTGGTAGTGAATGTAGCCAAGCTTTAGCTTTGTCTTTCAAGGAATATGGAAACACACACAGTCTCATTGCTTCTTCTGCCACTCGGTTGTAATTGAATGTGCTGCAAACTTCTAGGAAGTTGCTGATGTAGGCATTAGGATCTTCAATTGTATTATCCCCAAACTGAACTGATTGTTGTATCATATGAATACATGTTTTGATGTCACACGTATTTTCTGGTAAAAGAGGAAGTACAATACATGAAATGAAGCCATCAACCTCCGGAATAGTTCTGTTTCGAATGGGAATTGGTGGTGCAACTTCCAAATGTTCAGGTTCCATGTTGATTAGTTCTTCTTGACCTTCTCGCCTTTCCCTTCTCAACTGTCTGATGGTTCTTTCAATTTCTGGGTCAAGCGGACGGATTTCAAAGCTTCTGGTCCTTCTCATGTAGTGTCTGAGAACCTGAAACACAAGAAAACAAAAATAATAAATAAAAAGAAATTAGACACAAATAAAGATATCAAATCCCAAAATTAATAGTAAAAGATAAATAAATCCCCGGCAACGGTACCAAAAGCTTGATCGGTGAAATCATTCACGTAACGCAAGCGCACGTATCACTCAAGTAGTATAAAATGTATCGATCCCACGAGGACTTAATACCTTAGCTATTAACTTATGACGTTAAATATTTACGAGTATCTAATAGATTGATTGTTGTTTGGATGGTGATTTTTGTCTGAAAACAAGTAAATAAAACAGTATGAAAGTAAATTTAAGGAAAAATTAATATTATAAAACTATCTAGGGTTGTGAATCCTTCCAATATCTTTTTAAAGATGAAGTGGTTATCTCAATTTTGTGTAATATATTGGTTTATTAACCTGGAACATAAAAGTATGCAAAAGCCTCTATCGATGGTCAGATGCAAACACCCAAATAACCCAATTAATCATATGTCTATGTTAACCAAGTTACCTGAATTCATTAAGTTTAAGTTCCAATTGTGGCTACCCCCGCCTGACAAGTATATGTCTATCTTGGAAGGAAATCTACCTAAGGGTCACCATGCCCTAAGATGAGATCGTGAGCTATTGAGTCTAAGGCTGAAACCTTAAATTCATTCTTTAAGTTTATTTTAAGTCTGCCAAATTAATCTTATTAGTGGCCAATTAATAAGAAGCATTAAGCTTAAGACTCAATAAATAATCTTTTATATTACCCAAGAAATAAAATAACCACTTATAAAATGGTGATATTGGAATTCATCACAACCCTAGATACGGGGTTTAGTTACCACACATATCTAGAAATATTAAAGACATAAATAAAGTAAATGACATAAAGTAAAGCTTGGAAATTAAAAAGATAAATTAACAATAAAGAAAATGTTAGGGTTAGCGGATCCACTTTTATTACTTCTAATTTAAATATCTCTCTTATTATAATATATAAATTTTGCATGTTATTACCAACCGACCATATATGTGGTATCTTGATTAAGTCAAATTTAGGATTAATTCCAACCGACCATAAAGGCGGTATCCAATTTAGTCAGGTTAAAATCAATTTAAGTAAGTCCAATTGACCATAAAGGCGGTATCCCATTAAGTCAGGTTTTAAAATAGTTTATATATTATAATTAAGGGAGATTAATCTAAATATTAGTAATAAAAACTTTACCCTTCACCCCAGCAGAGGGGAGTTACCTCCTCATACTGAAAAGTAAAATAAAGAAAGAACTATTGCATAAAATAAAAATTAAATACAAGAAAGCTGTAAATAAACAAACAAGATACAATCTTCTTAGTATTTTTCAGGAAATCCCCAGAAGAATGTATGAATTGCTATTCTGATTTTAGCCTCAATTTATAAGTAAAATTTGGTGCCACGCGTTGCGATGCGCGGTCAATTTATGACACATGTCTGCGGTTTCCAAGGATGCTGACACGTGTACGCGTTTTCGTTGGCAGTTGGATTATTGGCTCGGCGTCGCGACGCATGAAGGCTTACACATCGCGATGCTGACATAAGTAATGACGTGTAGTGTCGGCATCATAGGATGATGACACGTGTCCGGTGGACTTTAGCGGTCGCGACACAGAATTCCAATTTTGCCCTTTTGCTCCGTTTTTTATTGTTTTGGCCTGATTTGATTCCAGTGAGTCCTGAAACCTTATTTATCTACAAAATGCACAAAACACATCAAAATATTCACAAAACGCAATAAACTATACAAAATATTATGTAAAAGGGACATTAAATACTGATATATTTACCGTTTATCATATACTGATATCATTGAGACGAGGGCAACACCTGACACAATAAGACTATGTGAATAACTGAAGTAAGATATTTTTAAGTACAATCAGACTAAAAGAACAAGTCGGTGCAAGGATAAATAACCATATTTGTATTAGCAATGAATTTAAAGGTAGATATAGAAGAACTTAGAGGACGGAGCCCATAAGTAGTTGAAAGTTAGCGAAGAGGAAATAGAAAACTAAGCAATTAAATTAATATGACAAATGTCAAGGTCAAGTTGAGCAGGTGGAACTGGAGATGTATTAGGTATGATCGTTTTTACTAGAAACAAGGATTATCCTTGTATATATTTATTCCAGAGCTATGGTAGAACGTGAAGAAACCTAACGATATGAAACACAATCACCTCTAAAAATGAAAAGGCATTAGATAAAAAGGGATGGAATATACACTCAGTAAAGTCATTAAAGGAGAGAAATTATAAAAAGAGAGAGAAAAACTCGAGCTATACTTAAAGTCAAACGAAGTGAAGGTTATCGTCTATAGTACAAAGTTCAATAATGATACATTAAGTGTGAGGAGTAACAGAAGCCCCAAGTGATATTTAAGAATTAGTGTTATCATGGAAAAAATATATAAGAGGTGAGGATAAATTATTCAATTGGAACAGTCGTGGATATATCCATATTAGCATGAATGCATTAAATTCAAGTAGGACCTTACAAGTTAAGTATGCAATAATGAGATAAGTGATCTTCTAGGAAATCTAAAGAGGTATTAAACCCTTAAAGAAAATGAGGAGATAAAGTAAAATATAATCATAGAGTGTCAGACAGAAAGGGGTGATTCACTTGGGCACCAATTCGAAAAGAACTTAAGTTTAGATCATGAGAAATTGAGTATTTCTAGTACACCCTTCGAGACATTATATAATGTGAAACAAGAAATAGATAGAATTTTATGAAGGATAACTTTCATTAAGAGTGACACCTCTACGAGTAGACTAGATATACGACACGAACTCCCAAAGATTAAGCATTCACCTATAATAATCGAATAGAGTATATCAAGATAATAGATTCCCATAAGTCATAGTGTCGAGTTCTTGAGCAGAATAGTAGAAAGCAAGTAAATGAAGATAAGAGTAGTAGAGACTAGATATCTTCAAACTAAGACGGACCTAAGAAGTGCAAAATCAGAAGGGATTCAAGGACGAATCCTATTTATTGGTGGGAGAATTTATAACACCATGATAATCTTGACGAATATTACATTATGGGATGCATAATACATGATATAAATTATGTACGAATATGTATACACTCATGATATGACTTTTTGGACATTCGGTAAATTCTTCGTAGTTCCAATACAAAATCATTCCAAGATTAAATTCGGACATCATTTGGTATTTGGCCTACCTTTTTCATATGATCTTCGATTTTTATAAACTTTATATCGTCGAAACGCTAAGACCGAGACCTATAACTTCTGCGTTGAATATTTTTTCAAATTCGAATTAGAAACAGGTCAAAAATATAATTCAAAATTTCGAATGAATAGTACCCAGGGACTAATCTAGAGAATTCTCAAAGTATTTTCATTTAAATCATTTGCAATTAGCCCCTAGTATAAAATGGAACATTATTCTAGCACCCCTACCATTTTTAAGAAAGAAAGAAAATGTGAGGGAGACGATAGAAAGAAAAGAAAAATGAAGAAGAATAAGAATGAGAGGGAGACCACTTCTCTACCAAGGATTAAGGAGAAGATAAGGGCAACTCAGCCCACCTCAAGCTAGGAAGATGAATATCAATCTTAAAAGACTTGATTGGTGAAAGAGATAAAATGAGATAAGGTAAGGAAACCTTGACCCAAATTAGAAGTGTTAATATTTTGATGAATTGATGATTATAGGGTGTTGTTGGGTTGTTATTGATTTTGTTTATATAGTTACTGTGTTAAGAAATTAAGGATTTCGAGAAACCCTAATTTAAGAAACCCTAAGCTTTGAGTCAAAATTGGGGACTATAATGGAAGGTTGTGATGATATTAAAATAGTATATTGATGATATTTGTGTATTTGTTGTGGTTATAGCTTGAGTAGTGTTGTAGAAGTTGAGAGTGAAGATGGAGTTGAAGTTGAGTCCTGAAAATAGGCTGGCGTCGAGATGCGTACTGGAAAATTATTCCCTGATTCGATTATGGAATGTGAACATCGTGACACCCAAGGACTAGCGTCGTGATGCGGAGAGCAGATGAAGTACACTGCCTCATCTCTATTTGGTGGACGTCGCAATGTTCAGCACTTAGTGTCGCGACGCGTGTGGGAGTCACGCGCCTAACCTTTGCGTCACGACATGGAAGCAGAGGATACTCACTATCTCAGCTACTTATGTAAGTGTCGCGATGCCCTTGGGCCAGTGTCGCAACACGTGACCAATTTTTCAGAAAATAGTTTTAGCCATTCCAGTTTCATCTTAGGATGTTAGAGGCCACCAAAAGGTTTGTATCAGCGCATATACAGGCATTATGTTATATTACAAGCATAATTCATGACTTGGATACTAATTAAGTTTACCGATTAATGATTATCGAAAGAAATACCAAGTTCTTCGATGAAGTGAAACAGTGCCAGCTAGATTCCAAAAATCTGTGAGTGGACTCTTTTCTGAAACTTATGTTTACTTATATATTTTTGAGATGAAACTTACTTTTTCACATTTTGAGTGTTAGCCAAGTTTATCTCAGATGTTTATGAAATAAAATTGTTTGACTAATGTTTTAGAAAGTAATGTTTTATAAATGATGAGTTTTGTGTTTTTGGAGGCATTGGAGAAAAATCCATTTCGGTATGTAACTTGACTCAGATATGAAATTGACAGATACAAAAATCTTGTGCACACGCAGTTCAGGACTAAGGATGATTGATGCCCCATGATCCCAGATTTTGAGTCTGGAGGGTAGTATAGATCTGCACCCCCGACTCCAGATTTGTAGCTTGGGGGACGGCGAGACGTAATGCCCCAAGACCACCAGATATTTGCATATGGGAGGATGCCCCTAAGTGTCAGAATTTGCTTATAGGGGGACGACGATATGTAACGCCTCATACACCAGATATTCATATACAGGTTTTTAGAAACGGATTCTTCAGAAACGGATTCTTCAAAAAAATATGAGTTTTATAAAATAGTTTTCAGAATAGATTTTTAGAAAGAATTGAGTTTTCAGATAAGAAATAAATTTTAGAAAAGATTGATTTTTGGGAAGATTTTTGATTTTTAGAACTATGAAACTTCAGAAAGAATCAGTTTTCATTTTTTTTAACTGTCTACTCACTACATCGTTCAAACGATCTAACCCCTTCCCCCACTCCTAGTTTCTTATTTTGTAGGTTACTCAGCGGACGAGCTCGGGAGGATGGATACTGATGGCAATCACTAGGGTATTGAGTCCATCAGGTCAGTTAGAGATGCAGTATAGTCATAGTTTGAGAAAGATCATGTATCATGCATTTTATATAGTTGAGATTGTGTGTGTGTAGTAAGTTAAAGTAACCTTGACAGAGACACAAATGTACTTTTGTGTATTCACAGTTATCAGTATTAGAGATGCATAATATGTTATTGAATTGGGAAAAGGTCTTTATGCATGAGTCTGTGTTGTGATGAGTTAGTAGTGATGTACATAGTCAGTGAGTCAGAGGCTCAGGGGGATAGGACGACCTACAATAGCTGCTCTATTCCACGTATCCAATCTCTTAATCCCCAGCCCCCTCCTTTAGAGGTAAACAGACTCTACTCTAAGCCACTCTCACCCCAGAAGTGGTGAGCTCACTACCCTTCCAAAGGAAGAACGGAGAATCGTCTCCACCTTCCTAATACAGACTTAGGAAGAAAAAATAAAGAAAACCAATAAACTTGAATAGAGAACAAAGACTTAATGAGCTGAAGCCGCCCCGCATAGGAGAGAAACTTACTACTCCAACTCTTAGCACGCATAACAATACGATCCACAAGAGAAGCACAATCTGAGGCCCGGAGTTTAGTAGAAATTAAAGGGACCCCAGATACCGCACTGGAAGAATCCCTTCTTGGAAGCCCAGAACATGACGTAGCTGGCCCTGAAGGGTAGAAGAGATACCAGAGAGGAGAAGAAATGACTTTTAGCTGGATTCGGGATTAAACCTGATAAAACCCTGAACTGCCGAGACAATCCTTGATCAAGGAAACCGAGGAGGCATCCGCTTTACAAAAAATCATAAGGTCATCCGCAAAGCAAAGTTGAGTGAGAAGGTCCTTAGAAACACCGCCATGGAATTTGAAACCTGATTAAGAGCAATTTTATGAAGTAGCCTGACAGAACTTCCATAGCCAAAACAAAGAGATAAAGAGACATAGGATCACCTTGTCGCAACCCGCGACCCCCAGAGAAAAACCATGCAACTCCCCATTAATAGACACAGAAAACCTAGTAGAAGTCATACACACCTGAATCCAACCCCACATCATCTCTGGAAAACCAACAGTCCGCAAAACCTCAACCAAAAAGTCCCAACGAACAGTGTCATAAGCTTTCATCAAGTCAATCTTAAGAGCACATCTCGGGGAACCACCAATCCGATGATAATTTCGAACCAATTCCTGACACAAAAGAATGTTGTCACTGATACGCCTACTCGCAACAAAAGCAGATTGATTATGACTTATCACTGAATGAAGGATAACATTGATCTTATTCGCAATAAGTTAGCAATACACTTGTAAATAGTATTGCAACAAGAATAGGCCGATAATCCTTAACCTGGGAAGGGTTGGAATCTTAGGAATCAGAGCAATAGAAGTAGCATTAACCTGCCTCAAGAGACGCCCATAGAAAAGAAAGAGTGAATAGCACAAAGGACATCATCACCGACAACACTCCAAGACTTCTTAAAGAATCCCGAATTAAATCCATCTGGGCCTGGAGCTTTATTGTCCTTCAGCGCGAACAAGACAACCTTAATCTCCTCATCCGAAACCTCCCGGGTAAGAGACTCACTCCTCAGCTGTCACATGCATAGTAATTGCAGATCTAAGGGCAACCCTATCAATATCCTCCTGACAATGTCGGGGACCCAAAAAGGTCTCAAAACAAAGAAACAATTTCATCTCTAACCAAAACATCTTCCTCCACACGGGTCCCATCCTCATTAGTGATAGAAGTAATCTTGCTACGGCCGTGAAAACTCTTCATAGCAATAAAGAAGAATTTAGAATTATGATCCCAAGGTTCATTGAACACGAGATTTCTGTCTATTGAAGCCTTCCTCAGCCCGACTCATGTCACCATACCGTAACGAAAGACTAGCTTCTTCAGCTAACAGAGCAGAGTCACTGGGGCACTCCTGTAAAGCACACTGCACTCTATCCAACTCCCTCCTAATCTCCAAGACCTTACTCGGAATCTTAGAGAAATGCTCAACAATAAACTTCTTCAGGCCACCTTAACACTCTTCAGCTTACAACATAAACGAAACATCGGAGTACCATGAACATCAATGTCCAAGCCCTAGCCACAAATGAGAGAAAATCGGGATGATCAGCCCAAAAATCAAAGAATTTGAAGGGAATTTTCCTCTTTGCAAGCTCTACAAGTTTAACCACCATATGAGAATGATCTGAAATCCGAGGGGGAAGAAAGCAGGCATCAGAACCCGAGAAGAGACACTCCCAAGACGAATTAGAGAGAACACGGTCCAACTTATGCCAAATAGGAGACTGAATCTGCTTATTAAACCAAGTAAACTGACAACCAGAAAACTGAAGATCATCCAAACCAGCCTGACCCAAACAACAACCCAAATCATCTTTCCAAGCCGGCCATGCCACATATCCACCACAATGCTCAATCGGAGAGCGAATAGCGTTGAAGTCTCCCAAAACAAGCCACAGAGAATCATCAAAAACACTACCACTAGAAATCAAGTCGGCCCAAAACTCCCGACGCTTCTCGTAGTCACACTCACTATAAACCATCGAAACCACACAAGTCCACAACCCAGAAATATGAGACACACTACAATGAATAACTTGAGATGAAGAGCGAATAATGCTAACATCAATGTCACTAGGGTTCCAACACACCCACATACGGCCAAACGGAAGAATATCAGAGTGGCAAAAAAACTTCCATGAAGGATTAATCGCACGAGATACATTCACAAAATTAACCTCATTTACCTTGGTTTCAACTAAACCACACAAAGAAAGCTTCTCATCACGAGAAACCTCTTAACTCAGCTTGTTTTATTGGGTCATTGAGACCCCGAATGTTCCAACAACCAAAAATCATTAAAACATAGAAAGAGTAGAGCCAAACCCAGACAAATCAGCGCCGTCGACCCCCTCTCGGGGACTGCCGTTTCTGACTCTTCTTACCACCAGAACCCTTTCTAGATTTGTTACCATAAACCAATTTCCTGATCTCTTGAGAATCAATGACCTTATTAGCCAAACTGTTATCATTGGGTGTGGGCGAATCATAAGTTCCAGAAGGCGGAGACTCAGCTAAAACAGACTTAGGAAGATCCTAAAAAAAAACTGAAGAAGCAAGGGAACATTCACCTTCCTCTTTACCCTTTGCCTCCATAATAACTGCCTCAGACGAAACCACAGACATATGAGGAGTTACCAGAGCCGATTCCAACCTATTAGAATAGCACTCACCCAAAACAAGAACCCTGTCAGTGGGAACATCCTGAATCACATCATCCCTCGAGCTAACAGGAGTGGTCACAGTCGCTCCCTTGCTTTTGTTCTTCTTAGAGATTGGAATCCAGGCGCCCTCCTTTACCTCAGTAGTGTCAGCCGTAACAACTTTATCCGTAGAGGGATAGAGGGAATAGATGGCTTGGGAATCCAGGACTGAGAGGATTTACCAACCTCCTTACTATGAGCCTTTTTAGGGCAGGAATTCACTGAATGGCCAAAAACTTCACAAGTAGTACATTTCATAGGAACCCATTCAAACTCAACCCTAATAGGTGCCCTCGTACCATCAGGATACTGGAAAACAATCTCTTCGACAAGGGGGTTCCGAGCAGCATCAATCTCAACACAAACGCGAGCGAAACTGAGCCGTTTCCTGGAAAAGGTAATATGGTCAACATTGAGAGGTCTCCCAACTGCACTTGCCACACAACTAATCCCTTTAGCCGTCCATAAGGCAAAAGGCAGGTGAAAGAGTCTAACCCAAACCATAACCTTAAATAGGTCCTCCTTGGTCAAAGATAAGTCAGGTTGCCAAAGTTTGAGAACCAACGGTCTATTAGCGATATGTCAGGGGGCTCCGTCCAACACCGCACTAGCTCCTTTAAGGCTATCAAATCTAAACAAAAAGAAGCTGTTATCGGATGTAAGAACCTCTAGCAAACCAAGCCTCCCCTATAACTTGTGCGCAATAGAGTTGACAGTTTGAAAAGGAAGTCTTTTACCATAAAGTAACCAACCAAAGTACTCCGCCAATACACACTACCCTCTTCAATAACCTCAGCAGGAGGGCACACTACAACCTTACCATCAATAACACTAGGTTGAACATAGTGCAGTGCGGTGGAAAAAACAAGCCGAGTAAAGTGAATCAACTACTTTAGGTCCATTCAGCGCAGAAGCATAACTCTTAGGACAAGCAGAAGCACTGCCCCCCAAAGCTACTACAGGAGACGAAATAGTATGACCAAAAGCATCTGCCTTAGCAACCCAGAGGCATTAACACCACCAACAGAATCACTCAATTTCATAGCCGGGGAAACTATACCAGAAACCAACCCAGAAGGCAGTACAGAATCGCCAAAAGTGTTACTAGCCCTCACGGCATCACCAGCCTCATTCACAGGAGCAAAATTATTCAAGACTGAAACAGCAGTAGCCTCACCGGCAACAATCGTAGCAACCTGAATCACAGGGTCACACAGTCCAGTCACTGCAGAAATAACATTACCGGCCAAAGACTCACAAACAGGAAGAAGCACAGAAGGGCTACTAGGCATAAACACCGTCTCGGTACCAGGAAAAACTCCAACACCAGAGCCACCCTCAACATCAATAATGTTACCACTAACATTAGTTACATGACCCAAACAACCATCATACAACAAACCCACGGCACCAGCGCCCAAACTACCAACAGAACCACCTACAATTCCATGTCCAGAATCACAAGGAACGCTAACAGACCCAGATGGTACGCCATGCCCAGACCCACTAGAACCCGAACATCCAACAGAACCACCTTCAACGCCATGTCCAGAACCACAAACAACAACACTAGCAGACCCAGAGGATGCGCCAAACCCAGACCTACAAATAAAACTACCAGATACAGAGGCCAAAGCTGGGAACACCGAGCCAGAATCTGTAGGAACAACCACCAGCAGAAACAAAAGACTTAACACTAGTCATAGACGCCGGCGCCGGTGAGCAGACCAAATGAGAGCTCGAAAGATCCATCGATGGTTTCAAAAACCCAATGCCAAGATCCACATGAGGCGAGGCGTTAGCTGCCAAAGAGACAGCCCTAACAGCCTTGCGGCCAACACCAGGGAGGCGCGGCCCCACCACAGGAAAACTAGACGGAGATATAGGGAAGGACGGGAAGACAAGAGGGAGAAAGAGACGAAGGGAGAAAGATACGATGGCAGAAAGAAGAGAGTCTAAAGGATTGAGGGAAAGACAAGGAAAGGGGAAAAGGAAAAATAAATAATCAGATCAGGGATTAAGGGTCTCGACGATGAGAGACGGGAATCGCCGAGAGGGAAGGGAATCAGATCAGGGATTAAGGGTCTCGAAGATGAGAGATGGGAATCACCGAGAGGGAAGGGAAGGTTGAGAGCATTCTGACCTATAATATATCAATATTTACCGCATCTTTTACTTAATATTTTGTATAGTTTCTCGAGTTTTATGAATGTTTTGATGTGTTTTTATTTATTTTACACATAAAATAAAATCAGGACTCAATAGAATCAATCAGAACAAAATGTGGAATAAATAAGGGCAAAAACTAAACTGACATTGGATTTTGGAGGTTGGAAACTTGAAATGGCGTTTTAATGAAGTACAATTTTGGAAATTTCAGCTTTGCACAATTTTCATATTTTGGCCATACTTTTTACTCTGATACTGGATTGAGGTGATTCAAGTTTCAAATGAAAGAAGACACAAAGATCTATAACTTTGATGTTCATAAGAATTTCGAATTCTGAAGTTTTCAAGACCGAAATTGATGAAAAATCCAAATTGTGTTATGTGTATAATAAAGTCATTATCAAAAAAAAAAATGGAAAATGACAATTTACAATTTACAATTGTCAACTTCCACCAAACATGCTTACATGTTTCGTGGAGGATTTGGTGGAGAAATTGGTGGAAGCCTTTATATTTGCCTATAAATAGTGTGCCAAATTGATGTAAAACTCATACTTCCTTCTGGGGATTTCCTTGGAATAATAAGAAGAGAATATCTTGTTTGTTTAATTTTAGTTTTCTTGTATTTAATTTTTATTTAGTAATAAACTTTGTTTGTTTTACTTAAAGCATGATTATGTAACTTCTTTCTGCTGGGGTGAAAGGTGAAACTTTTATTATTATAATTTAGATTAATCTCCCTTATTTTATAATATATAAATTATCTTAAAACCTGACTTAATTGGATACCGCCTTTATGGTCGGTTGGACTTAATTAAATTAATTTTTAATATGACTTAATTGGATGCCGCCTTTATGGTCGGTTGGAATTAATTAAAAATGACTTGATCAGGATATCGCCTATCTGGTCGGTTGGTTATATAATACAAATTTATATTATAATAAAAGAGACTTCTAGATTTGAAATATTAAAGGTGGATCCCCTAACCCCCAACATTTTATTTCATTGTTGTAATTTTTACTTTTTAGTTTTCAACTTATTGCATGCTTTTTTATTTATTTATGTACTTAGTAGTCATAGGTATGTGTTGTAACTAAATACAATATTTAGGGTTGTGATGAATTCCAATATCAATGATTTTATAGTTGATTTGTCTTGTGTCTTGTGTCTTGTGTAATGTTTTGGTTTATTTATTGAGGTCTTAAACTTAATGCTTCTAGTTAATTGGCCACTAATAAGACTGATTTGGTAAACTTAAAATGAACATGACGAGGGATTGTAGGTTTCAGCCTTAGACTCAATAGCTCATGATCTCACATTCACCTTAGAGATTTCCTTCCAGGATAGACATATACCTATCGGGCGTGTGGTAGCCATAATTGGAACTTAATCTTAATGAATTCGGAGTTTCTTAATTAACAGACATATAGTTAATTGGGTTACTTTGGGTATTTTCATATGACCATCGACAGAGGCTTTTGCATATCTTCGTGTTCCAGGTTCACAAACATAAAAAAAAATCACATCATCTTTAGAAAAATATTGGAAGAATTCACAACCCTAGATAATTTCATAATATTGATTACTTTTTAGAATTTCCTTTTGCATTGTTTTAATTACTTGTCTTTAATTAAAATCACCAACCAAACAACAATCAATTTTTAGATACTTGTAGAAATTTAACATCAATAAATTAATGGCATAGGTATTAAGTCCTCGTGGGATCAATATATTTTATACTACTTGAGCGATATATGCACTTGTGTTACGTGTGTGATTTCACCGATCAAGTTTTTGGTGCCGTTGCCAGGGACTTATTTATCTTTTACTATTAATTTTGAGGTTAGATACCTTACTTGTGTCTAATTTATTTTTACTTATTATTTTTGTTTTCTTGTGTTTCAGGTTCTCAGAAACTACATGAAAAGAAGCAGAAGCTTTGAAATTCGTCCGTTTGACCCAAAAATTGAAAGAACTATCAGACAATTGAGAAGGGAAAGACAAGATCAAGAAGCACAAATCAACATGAACAATCAAGAATCTGAATCTTTGGAAGTAGCACCACCAATTTCCATTTGAGACAGAACAATTCCGGTGATTGACGACTTCATATCATATATTGTACTTCCTCCCTTACCTGCAAATGCTTATGACATCAAAACATGCATTCAAATGATACAACAATCAGTTCAGTTTGGGGGAAGTGAAATTGAAGATCCTAATGCCCACATCAGCAAATTTATGGAGTTTGTGGCACATACAATTACAACCGAGCGGGGAGAAGAAGCAATGCGTCTGCGTGTGTTCCCATATTCCTTGAAAGATAAAGCTAAGGCTTGGCTCCATTAACTGGCAGTAGGTTCCATAACCTAGCACCGACCCTTATCTATAGATAAAGATAAGTTAGACGATCTTAATCGGAACAAGGCTTTCGAACTACGACAATCAGGTACCAAAAAAAGTCAGATTCCTCCACCTAAAGAAGCGAAGGAAGGATTGAAAGCTTTCCAGTCTTTGAAGTAAGGTTCAATGCTAGGTAGTTTACTTGCTTAACTCCAAACAACTCCACTGCGACTGAGCGAGCTTCCTCTTTGTCTTTGTCTTTGCCCGGAACAATCTTGCCACCAAATTCCTTGCAAAATACTTTACCCCAGCCAGAACAGCAAAGTTGAGAAATGACATCACATCCTTTATGCAACATGACTCAGAATCCCTCAGTGAAGCATGAGAAAGATACAAAGAATTGCTCCGAAAATGTCCTCATCATGAAATTGCAAAGTGGCTTCAAGTCCAAACCTTCTACAATGGACTTTCTGGATTGATGAAAACTACAGTTGATGCTGCTGCTGGAGGACCTTTAATGGGAAAATGAGAAGATCAAGCTTGGGACTTAATTGAAGAAATGGCTAACAATAATTCCTTGTGGCCAATAGAAAGAAGCATGATCCATCGAATAGCAGGAATCCACGAAGTATGAACCAACACAGATGTGAATGCTAAGCTAGCTGGATCAGATATGCAAATGGTTGGAAACTCTTAGCATGTAAGTTAATGCTGGATCCATAAGTTCACCAGATGGAGGAGCACTAGAGGCAGAATCTTACAACCAACCTGATGAGACTGTGAACTCTATCAGTAACTTCAACAGACAGGGAAACAATCTATATTTCAATACCTACAACCCAGGTTGGAGGAATCATCCCAATTTCGCATAGAGCAACACTTCAGGGCAAATGAACAATCCACCGCCCGGATTCCAATAGCAGAATAAAGGCCAGAAGTATGAAAAAGAACCAGGAATAGCAGAAGTGCTTGCCCAGATGAAAAAAGTAAGAAGCCAAATACAACATTTTAGCAGCCGTGGTTCAAAATCAAACATCTTCTATAAAGGCACTGGAAAATCAATTGGTACAACTGGCCAATGCTCAGAGTTACAGACCACAAGGTACCATTCCTAGCATTACATAACCAAATCCAAGGAACATAGGGAATGAGCAATGCTAAGCCATTATTTTGAAAAGCGGCACTGAAATCAACAAAGATGTTGGAGTCAAGGCATCTATTGAGGAAGTTCTAAAAGAAAGCAGCGAAGTAGATCCACAGATGGAGGAAAAAGAGGCAAAAGACAATGATTGAGAAAGATTTACTCAACCTCCACATTTTCCACAACGTCTCCAAAAACACAAACTGGACAAGCAATTTGCTTGATTCCTGGAGATATTCAAAAAGCTGCATATCAATATTCCATTTTCAGAAGTGTTGGAGCAGATGCCCATTTATATTAAATTCATGAAAGATATTTTGTCAGGAAAGCGAAGATTGGGAGATTATGAGATTGTAGCATTGACAGAAGAATACATCGTCATCATTCAGAGGAAGCTTCCCCCAAAGTTGAAGGATCCTGGCAGTTTCACCATCCCTTGTACCATAGGAGAACATTACTTCGGTAAGGCTTTGTTGATTTAGGTGCTAGTATTAACTTGGTGCCTTTGTCTATTTACAGGAAACTGCAGCTTGGAGAAGCAAAGCCCACCTCAGTCACTCTGCAACTTGCTGAGAGATCACTGACATTTCCGAGAGTGGTGGTGGAAGATGTGCTGGTCAAAGTCGACAAATTCATTTTCCCAGCAGATTTCATTGTCATTGACATGGAGGAAGACAAAGACGTACCCATCATCCTCGGGAGACCATTATTGGCTACAGGTCAAACCATCATTAATGTACAAAAAGGTGAACTAATCATGAGGGTGCAGGACCAAGAAGTAACATTCAATGTTTTCAAAGCCATGAAATTTCCAAATGACGAAAGGGATGAGGAATGTTTCAGACTTGATATAATAGATAGTATCATCCAGAACACAGATGCAATGCAACTTTCCACTGACAAACTTGAAGCATGCATCACCAACATGACTGACAGAGAATTAGATGATGACATTCTGGAATGCATCAACTATCTTGATGGAGCCTCTCGCTTCAGATCGATACCACATGTGGAAAGCTTGGAACTACCGAAAAAAAGGAGCGAATCAAGCCCTCGATTGAAGAACCACCACAGCTGGAACTAAAGCCACTTCTGAGCCATTTTAGGTATGCATACTTGGAAAACTCTTCCGATTTACCTGTGGTGCAGGAAGATAAGTTGTTGAGAGTGTTACGTGAGCACAAAAGAGCTATTGGCTGGACTATAGCAGACATTCGAGGCATCAGTCCATCATTTTGCATGCATAAAACTCTGATGAACGATGAGTACAAAGCCACAATAGAGCATCAACGAAGGCCGAATCCAATCATGAAGGAAGTAGTAAAGAAAGAAATCATCAAATGGTTGGATGCATGCATCATCTACCCCATCTCTCTGACAGCTCTTAGGTGAGTCCTATGTAATGTGTACCCAAGAAAGGACGAATGACTGTAGTTACAAATGAAAAGAATGAGCTGATTCCAACAAGGACAGTGACTGGATGAAGAGGGTGCATTGACTACAGGAAGCTGAACAAAGCCACACGGAATGATCATTTCCCGCTACCATTCATTGACCATATGCTAAACAGATTGGCGGGGCATGATTTCTACTACTTTTTGGATGGATACTCGGGGTACAATCAGATTGACATCGCCCCAGAAGATCAGGAGAAAACCATTTTCACATGCACGTATGGTACTTTTGCATTCTGCAGGATACCATTTGGACTCTGTAATGCTCCTGCCACATTTCAATGTTGCATGATGGCCATCTTTTCAGATATGATAGAACAAAGCATGAAATTCTTCATGGATGAGTTCTAAGTATTTAGAAACTCGTTCGACCACTTCTTGTAAAATCTGGAATAAGTGTTACAAAGATGTGAAGATACTAATCTGGTACTGAACTAGGAGAAATGCCACTTTATGGTGCATGAAGGCATTATCCTGGGACATCGGATCTCACAGAAGGGAATCAAAGTAGACAAAGTAAAGATTGAGATTATAGAGAAACTACCTCTACCATCATCAGTCAAAGGGATTCAAAGTTTTCTTGGGCATGCAGAATTTTATCGGAGATTCATCAAAGACTTCTCCAAGATTGCTAAACCATTATTGACGCGGAACTCACTTGGATGTTTAAGGCCAAGCAAACCCCTCGCAATGGATAGAACCCCAAGCACCGCGAATTTGATTTTGTAGGAACAAAAACCCTTCCAAGGCCACAAAGAAGACCCACAAAGAACTTGTCTTTGAGAACCCTTAAGATGATTCATTGAAGTGTTCTGCTAGCACGGAGATGCCACTAAGGTTGCCACGCCTTAGATAAGTCGATTGCATGAAATAAGGGGAATCCCTCCCTTAAGCAATTTTTGCACAAAGCCAAGCTTTCAAGACGAAGCTAATTTCGAAATTGATGATTTTTTTCATTAAGAAAGAAATGTTACAATATATAGTACAATGAAGGAAACTCTAATAGGTGCAAAAATACCATAACACCCTAACTGGCTAACTAATGGCTATTTAAAGGCTATGCCCTTAATAGTCATTTGATAATCTAGACAACATACCATAAATGTCAAACAAGGTGTCTAAAGTCATCAACAACTTTGCCAAAAAATTCAACAAATGGGTATGCCCCTTTGCTCTTTGTATAGTTTTCTTTTGGTTATAATACTTACTTTATCCAAAAAAAAAACAACAAAATCACGAAAATCCAACAAATGTGCCTAATAAGTCAACAAATGTGACAATTTGTTTCCAAAATATCTAAAGTTGTCTCCTTGCACCAAAAGCTCCTAAATTTCGTGGCCTTCATGTAATTAGGCCCAAGCCTAGATTGATCCATTGGGTGCTTCTATTACAAGAATTTGACTTAGAGATCCGAGATATGAAGGGGACAGACAATCAAATTGCAGATCACTTGTCGAGGCTTGAAAATGGAGGTACAACTGGCAATGAACCGACAATTAATGAAATTTTCCATATGAACATTTGTTTCCCATCAAGCAGTAGGAAGTCCCATGGTATGCTGACTATGTAAACTACATAGTATCGGGGAAATGGCCGTTGGAATGGACACATCAGCAAAGAAAAAAAATTCTTCAATGAAGTCAAGCACTATGTCTGGGATGAGCCGTACATATTCAAACATTGTGCTGATCAGTTATTAAGGCGTTGTGTACCGCATGAGGAGGTCAATAGTATCCTGCAGCATTGTCATTCATCACCATATGGCAGACACTTTAGCGGAGATAAAACCACGGCCAAAGTGCTGCAATCAGGTTTATTCTGGCCCACCTTGTTTAAAGATGATCACTATTCATTCTTCAATGTGACAGGTGCAAGAGAATGAGAAATATTTCGAGGAGAAATAAATGACGTTTTCAAAGCATTCTCGAAGTGGAGATGCTTGATGTATGTGGGATTGACTTTATGGAACCCTTTGTTCCATCATATGAAAACGTGTACATTATGGTTGCAGTAAACTACGTCTCCAAAAGGGTTGAAACAACATCACTACCATCAAATGATTCCAAAGTGGTTTTAAAATTCCTCAAAAATAATATTTTCACTCACTTCGGAACACCTCGAGCGATCATCAGTGATGGTGGCACACACTTTTGCAACAGAAACTTCGATGCACTTCTAGCGAAATACAGAGTTACTTACAAAGTTCCACTGCTTAACATCCGTAGTCTAGTGGTCAGGTTGAAATTTCCAACAGAGAAATCAAAAGAATCCTGGAAAAAACTGTTTGTTCAACGAGGAAGGACTGGTCCAGAAAACTGGATAATGCATTATGGGCCTACCGAAAAGCTTTCAAGACACCCATTGGAATGTCCCCATACCGACTAGTGTTTGGAAAGAAATGCCATTTGTCTGTGGAGCTTAAACATAAATCGTATTGGGCACTGACAAAGCTGAATTTTGATCTGCAAGCAGCGGGGGAGAAACAGCTCTTACAATTGAATGAATTATAGGAATTATGCATCCATGCTTATGAGAATGCCAAAATGTACAAAGAAAAGACCAAGAAGTGGCATGATCAGAAAATAGTAGGCAGACAACTGGAACCAGGGTAGCAAGTGTTGTTATACAATTCAAGGTTGAAATTTTTCCATGGAAAGCTGAAATCACAGTGGTCAGGTCCATTTGTGATCACCCAAGTGTTACCCTACGGAGCCGTTGAGCTACATGACCCAAACCCCAATGATACATTCAAAGTCAACAACCAACGTGTCAAGCACTACTGAGGAGAATCCATCAAGCGTCAAAAAGAGAGTCTCACACTTGCCGATCCAGCCTAACGTTTGGGCAGTCATGTCTAGTTGACGACGTTAAACTTAGCGATAGCAAGGAGGCAACCTATGTAATTTGTGTATATATTGAGATTTTGTGTGTTTTATTTTTGTTGGAAAAGTCACTGACAGGATGGAAGACATTCTCGTAAAACTTCACAAGCATTTTCCTTCTCTCCCTCAAAACTCTCTGATGAAAGTCTACAAAGCATGCATTGAAAAATGAGACTTCTGATGATCAAAGGTATTCATAGTGATATTCGTTGGATAATTGAAGCACGAGTTCGCTTGGTAGGTAAGTCATATGACTCTTTCATTTCATTTTTGTCTGGTTTAGGAAAAAACACCTATACTAAGAAAAGAAGAGCTAAACGATTAGGTGTTTGTTATAAATGTGCACGATGTACATACAATACTCGTTGTCGTTCTTTAAGAATGGTGTATGATAGTCGCGAAGATAAAATAAAATTCATTAGGGATGGCATGAGTAAGGAGTCTTTAGGTGATATATCATTGACTCTTGAGACGCATCCCAGAGGATATGTCTACCGCACAATTCACAATTTACATACACAGTTTCGAAGAGAAAGACAACAATTGAGTCTCAGGAATCTGACTTTAAAAGACCATGTTTACCCATTTATAAGAAAATTGGATGGGAAGCTTGTCCCTGACCCTTAGAGGTCATTAAAGTCGTTACTACCAGTACTTATTATTGTCTTTACATAATAATTGTGATTTTCTGTATTTTGATTCCTTTTTATTTTCGCCGAAAAGATCCAGACTTTTTGACTTTCACGATATATTTTATTATTCCTCTAATAATTGTCATTTGGCACATACTACTGCAATTATTACTCACCTTTTTTCAAGATCTTTAAATTTAGATCGTCATTGCTCTCTTAAACACATCCAGATTAGAGAGAGTAAAAAAAACAAAAAACAAAAAACAAAAAACAAATGGAAGCAACTTCAAGAAGACGAGTCGTTAACATTTGTGTGTTCTGTGGGACTAGTTCTGGATCTAAACCAGAATTTGTTGAGGCAGCAAAAGAATTGGGTAGAGTCATGACTGAGAGGAATATACACTTAGTATATGGCGGTGGAAATCTTGGACTGATGAGTTACGTTTCAAAGGCCGTACAGGAAGAAAGTAGTCAAGTTTTGGGAATCATTCCAAAACCTTTGGCGGATGCAAATTCTATCGGACAATCAAACTGAGAGGAATGCATTGTGTCAGATATGTCCGAATGACTTTTTGAAATGATTCATCGTGCTGATGCTTTTATCGCTTTGCCAGGTGGCTTGGGCACGATGGATGAAAGTTTTACAGTGATATCTTGGGCGAACTTGAACATACACCAGAAACCAATTGGACTGTTTAATGTTGATGGATTTTTTTGACTTTATTTTTGTTTTTCTTGAAGCTGCCAAGAGAAAATAAGTTCCTTTCAAAACCCGTAAAAGATATCCTCTTCACTGCCAGAACATCTAATAATTTAATTGACCAACTCTTGACGTTTGAACCAAATATTGACCCTATCATTTCCAATTGAACTAGTCTGATGATCGTGGTAAGAAGCATCGGATAAATCTGGATCTTAACCTTTAGTTTTCTTTTTAGATATAGATACAATTGACAATTCCATGCTAACCTGGTACTATCTTCTAAACTTTTCTTCTTTTTTTAAAGACATTGGGGAGAATGTCTCAATTAGGTTTGGGGAAGGGCATAGTTGACTAGTATATTGTTTTTATTTTTGTGTGTGTTGTTTTTGCTTTGTTATATATAAAAAAATTGATATATATATATATATATAATAAAAAAAATTGTTTTGATTTTTATGTTTTTAACTTTACTAACTAAGTGGAATTGTGTTTTGAGATAGCTGAGTAAGAAGTTTCCACTCCTGAGACGTATCTAAGTTTGATTCGTAACAAGTTAATTTTTTTTACTTTCCTTTTAAATTATTATATTCGTGAATTCTCCATAATATTGATTAAATTTGATCTTCATATGCTCATTTGATAAGTATTATCAACATACATGGTAACATACGGACATGGGTCGTAAGTGAAAATTTTGTAATATTCAATGCTCTGGTTTATTGGAAATAACACCTAAAAGCGATGGAATAAAAAAAAATAATTAAAAAATAATATTAAAAAAATATTGTATATAAATAATTACCCTTGCTCTTACTTAGTAACCGGACATCTTGTCTTAGTAAGCAGTGATTGTTCGCTTCAAATGGTAGAGCCTGAGTTAATAATTAAGTTTCTACTTAGTAACCAGACGTCTTACCTCAGTAAGCAGTGATTGTTCGTGTCAAACGGTAGAACTCTTAACATCCAAGATCCGGACAATTAAGTCCGTAGGGGTGTCTTAACACCTAGTGCTCTAAAGCCAACTGGTTTGGGAGTCACTGGACCAAAGCTCATTACAAGGATTGAAGATGCTATAAAAAAAAAAAGAGAAAATAAGTTTCATTGCCAAAAAGGTGTGAATTCCAATATAACTTTGGTTTTGCATATCTTCGTGTTCCAGGTTAATAAACCGACATATTACATAAATATAATATAATCACGTCATCTTTAGAAGAATATTGGATGGATTCACAACTCTAGATAGTTTCATAATATTGATTACTTTTTAGAATTTACTTTTGCATTGTTTTAATTACTTGTCTTTAGTTAAAATCACCAACCATCATTGACGGCTCTTTGCATCATCTTCTTGTTCGGATGTCATTTGCTGCGTTAGTTTACCATATTTGGAGGGAGAGTAATGCCCGCACCCATGATGGACCTATTCGCCCTGTTTCTGTTCTTCTTAGCGATATTATTTTTGATGTTCGGAATCGTGCTAGGTTATTACAGAAGGTGAAACCATCTTATGACAATAAAATCCTTTCCTGGCATTTGCCCGATGACATCTTCTTTTGATTTTATTTTGGTTGTAGCCTTTCGACTTTCTTCTAGGAGGGCCTGTCCTCTCTAGTTGCCTGGGGTATGCCCATTTGCTCCTGTTTAGTTTTCTTTTGGTTAATATACTTTATCCAAAAAAAAAATCAACAACCAAACAACAATCAATTTTTAGATACTTGTAGAAATTTAACTTCAATAAATTAATAGCATAGGTATTAAGTCCTATTGGGATCGATACATTTTATACTACTTGAGCGATACGTGCGCTTGCGTTACGTGTGTGATTTCACCGATCAGGTACCTTAAAATTGCTCCATTAAGCATCTCACTAAAGTAGGCTATTGGCCATTTTTCTTGCATAAGGACTGCTCCAATGCCTATCCCAGATGCGACACACTTAATCTCAAATGTCTTCTCAAAGTTGTGTAGCGCCAAAACTGGTGCACTATACAACTTCATTTTAAGAACTTAGAATGCATGCTTCTGCACTTCTCCCTATTTGAAGCCAATAATTTTCTTCACTACTTAAGTCAGTGGTGCTACAATACTGCTGAAGTCTCTAACAAATATGCAGTAGAAGCTTGCTAATCCATGGAAGCCTCTGACTTATGTTACTGGTGTCGATGTAGGCCAATCCTGAATTGCCTTTACCTTTCCTACATCAACTTTGATGCCATCTGCACTTACAACAAAAATAAGGAAAACAATTTTATCCATACAAAAAGTACACTTATCAAAGTTATCATACAGTTTTCAGGCCTTAACACTTCAAGAACATGCTTCAAATGCGTAACATGCTCATCTAATGTTTTACTGTAAACTAAGATGTCATCAAAATAAACTACAACAAACCTACCTATAAATGCACGTATAACATGATTCATCAATCTCATAGGGTGCTAGGTGCGTTTGTAAGAATAAATGACATAACTAACCATTCATACAAGCCATACTTGGTCTTAAATGTAATTTTCCACTAATCTTCCTCTCATGCGAATTTGATGGTATCCAATATTTAAATTTGTAAAATCTCTCTCTCGGAGATGCTACCGGTAGGAGATGGGTCACCTTATCACGCTTAGCCTCTAATTAAATGACAGACTATTTTAACTCTATTACTTTTCTAATTATTTGACAAACATAAATCACACACTTACACTTGAGGGATACTTGCCCAACTTAATTCATTAAGTAAACTTTGTCTTTACAACTCTGAACTTGCTATGCTAAACGCTGGTAACTTCGACTCTAACAACCTTAAATAATGACTCCCATGCAGCTTATACATGACTTGTATTTTAACTATAATATATTGACTTTGACTGCTCCTTATACCTTAGACCTGACTGATATATGGACCTATTAACCTTAGTGACTGCCATCAGTATCCATCCACTCGAGTTCGTCCTCTACATAGACCTGCAAAACATAAAATATTAGAGAGTGGAGGGGTTAGATTGTTTGTACGACCTAGTGAGTGGCCAGTTAAAATGGGAACAAAAAGACTTTATGAAAAATTTATTTTCTAAAATCAAAATCATCTCATTTTACAAGAAAACTCATCTTTCTGAAAACTCTTTTCTTTGTTTGAAAATAAATCTCTTTTGCAAAAACTTTTCTTGAAACTTATTTCTTTCTGTAAATCTCTGAGATCTCTCGTAAAACTAATTCTTTCTAAAAACTCTTTCATAAAACTGTTGTTTATGAAAATCTCATCTGGAAAACAACTGACGTATAGGAGAGTTACGTATCGCTGTCCCCCCATACGCCTAACTAGTGCCTTGAGGGGTTACATATCGCCGTCCCCCAAGTCACTAGACTAGAGACAGGAGCCCTAATCAATGCTGTCATCCTTCCTCTATAACTAGGATCTAGGGGCGTCATATTATACCATCCCCCTAGTCCTGAAACTACATGTGCACATGTCTGCTATATCCATCAATTCTACAATTGATAAGTGCATGAAAGTGTACATTGAACATCGCTAATTCGGCTTGATTATCATGTATTTAATCTTAATTATAGATTATTTTGTGTCTTATTATTAGGGAGCAATGGAACATAAAGATTGGAGCAATTACACATGTTTTGGGACCTTGTGGACGTATCGGAAGCACAAGGGAAGAGCTGAATTGTAGAAATAGAGAAACTAGAAAACCAGCCACGCATCGCGACGCGTAAAGGCCGCGCGTCTCGAAACGGAAGTGTATTCCAAGTTTTTTTGTTTAGTTCATTTTTACACAAATAAGGCATCTGAGACTTCTCTATATAAACCCAAGCTCGTCCAAAACCCTAGAGGGGGAGAAAATATGAGAAAAAGAGAGAAGAAACACACAACAAAGAGCCACAAACATAAAATTGAGGTTGAAGAACGAAGAAATTCATACCAGACAGGATGCTGCTGCAATCTCTTCAGGGTGTGTCTCTTTCTTCCATGGAGAACTAATCTCATAGTCAAAGCTAAAGATGAACTTTTGTATTTAAGTTTTTATATTCATGTTATTTGACACGAATCCAGCCACTCAAGGAACATTAGATGTCATGGCCAATAACATGGTAGAGCCTTAAGTTCCAACAAGGCCAATCACACGCTAGAAAGTTAAGAAGATCATAGACGCAATGGCGGGACTAGCACAGAGTGTCATGGCTGAGTGTGACAAACAACCCCAGGGCATATTGGCGTCACCTGAGGGATTCAATGGAGCGGGTCGAAATCTATTTCATGTGGCCCAAGTCATTCTAGAAGATGCGCAATAGCCGATTTTGAAGATATGAGCATTTTGAAGAATTTTGTCATTTTATGCCTTATATGAAATTCGGCCAAATGGGCTTGTATTTTGACATTTTGCTTGACATGTTGACTCTAGTTAGGCTATTTGTAACTTAGTTAACTAGATCATTTGGGTCAAATTGGATTAGAACTAAATTTGTTAGTTAAAGGACCTATTAGGCATTCTTTAGAAAATATGCCCCTTTTGTTGACTTTTTGTTTTTGATCTTTATGCCACTTGCATAAAGATCTTGGAGAGGATATTGTAATATTTAGTAAATGACTACTTAGGGCTTAGCTTTATGTAGCCATTGGGTAGTTTTATGATCTTTTGGTCTTTTTACCTTTTGAAGGGCATTTTAGTAAAATTACATATCCTATATATTGTAAACTTTGTCTTCTTCAATGAGAACTTGTATTTTTCAAATTTCTTCAAAGAAAAATGGCTATGGCCGAATTTCAAGCTTAAGGGAGGGATTCCCCTTTGTTTAAGTTTTGACTTATCTAAGGCGTGGCAACCTTGGTGGCGTCTCCGTGCTAGCAGAACACTGCAAGGAATCATCTTAAGGGTTCTCAAAGACAAGTTCTTTGTGGGTCTTCTTTGTGGCCTTGGAAGGGTTTTGTTCCTACAAAATCGAATTTGCGGTGCTTGGGGTTTTATCATTTGCGAGGGGTTTGCTTGGCCTTAAACATCCAAGTGAGTTCTGCGTCATTTGGTATCAGAGCTTAGGGTTCCAAGGTCTGATTTTTCTATCTTTACTTTGTGTTTTTCATTTAGTCTTTATTATATTTGTTGGTCATCAAGATATTTGTTCATCTTGATTCTTGGTTTTTTTGTTTTTTTAAGTGTTTTTGCCTATTTTGAATCGCCTGTGACCGACATATCGGCCTTATACCGGCATACCGGTGAAAAAACATACACTAGACACAACCTCTGGAACCAGAAAGTTTCATACCGGTATTCATACCGGTCTTTCTGGGGATTACATAGCTTCTGGAATTGGGTAAGTTTCATACCGGCATTCATACTGGAATTAATACCGGTCTAACTGGGTATTTCATAGATATTGGAACCGGGGCAGTTTTCATACCGGTCCAATACCGGACTAAATACCGGCCAACTTGTTCCAAAAATATAGCTACTGGAACCGGGCTAGTTCAAACCGGCTTACATACCGGTCTACATACCGGCGAACCTGTGAGTAAAATATAGCTACCGGAACCAAGAAGCAACCATACTGGTCCCATATCGGATCTCAAACTGGTCAACACTTAGAATTTTTTTTTTTAAGAGTTCAAGTAACCTGAAAAGCAAAAAAAAAAAAAAAGTAAAAAAGTTCCAAAATTTGGTTGAAATTGGTTGGTTCCATATCATCATTTGGGTGTCCGAGAAGGGTAATTCAACAAAATTTCTATTGAGGCACCAAATTTTCATCCCAATTTGTATACGTCCGAGATTGTTTGCATGCTTGTTTGCCTATTGTTATAGTTTGTGATTTCCTTACTCCAGGCATTCTAGCTTTAGGCTTTCTTTGAATTGAGTCTACGTATTTGCTAATTCTTACTCGCATTACTCTGTTTGTCCTATATTGGTTTCTTGTTTTTTTATGTTAGCTTGAAGATTACACATTGTTGTGAACTTCTATGGTAAGTCATATTCACATTATATTGAGTGCAAACACGAGTGGAGTGGAGTGATACGTAATTGAGTGCAAACACCTGAGCGTGTGAGATTGTGAGGTTATATAATTATTTTCACATATTTGTTACTTCTAATCTGTTTGTTGAAGCTTTGAGATGACAGGTACTAGTTTGACGGTGGATGAGAAGCTTGAGGCTTTAGATAGAAAGTTTACAGATATGATGGAGAACATGAATACTGCTTTGGAGAGGTTGTCAAAGAGTGTTGATAGTATACAGACAGGAAGTATTCCACGAGTACCACCACAATTTATGCCACTGCGGCAAGTTCCACCACCTCGAGTACCAGTAGTGGAAGAGGAGGCTGAGAATGATCCTGATGGGTTTGATGATTTGGAAGACTCTGTTGAGGAGGAAGAGAGGTATAGGCCCATGAATCATAGGTAAGAGCGGAGGCATGATAGAAGAGATAGAAGGTTTGATAGGCAGAGAGGATTTGATGACAGACGTGGGGATTATGAAATGAGGGGTTATGGTAGACATGGTGATATTGATGGTGATTTGAGTAGCATCAAGATCAAGATACCAAACTTCCAGGGGTAAGAATGATCCTGAAGCGTATTTAGAGTGGGAGAAGAAAATCGAATTGATTTTCAACTGTCATCATTACTCTGATGAGAAGAAGATCAATCTGGCAGCCATGGAATTCAGTAATTATACGATGATTTGGTGGGATCAGATTGTCACTAACAGAATGAGGAATTATGAAAGGCCAGTTCAGACATGGGAAGAACTTCGAGGTCTCATGAGGAAACGATTCATACCCAGCCATTACTACCGAGAGTTGTATCAGAAACTACAGCATCTGTATCAAGGGGCCAAGAGTGTAGAGGATTACTATACTGAGATGGAGGTAGCCTTAATCAGGGAAAATGTAGTGGAGGATGGAGAGACTACTATGGCACGATTTCTAGGGGGCTTGAATAGAGAGATTGCCAACATGGTGGAGTTACATCATTATGTTGATTTGGAGGATATGCTTCACATGGCTATCAAGGTAGAGAGGCAACTCAAGAAGAAGACTACATCCAGATTTGGTACTCAGACTACTTCTGCATGGAAGGGGAAATGGGTTCCTAATGATCGACGGGATGGATGCTTTAACAAGCCAAGGGCCGAACCAAGTGCCAAGGGTAAGGAGGCTGCGGAACCAAGCAAGGCTAGACCGAAACCTGAGGGTACAACACCCAATACTAAGGACGTCAAGTGCTTCAAGTGTTTGGGGATGGGACATTATGCTTCACAGTGCCCCAACATGCGCACCTTGGTAATTGATAAGAAGAGTGGTGAGGTACATTCTACTGACAGTGAGGTTGAGGTTGAGGATGATGAGCCTGCGATGGAGGATACTAGTGATAGAGAGGGAGCTGCATACATGCTGGATAACTTGTCCTTAGTCGCGAGGTGTAAACTTGTCCCAGTTGAAAATGCCCAACAACGATAAGGTAGCTAAATAACTTCAAATGATAGGGGGCCCAAACACAAGGTGGCCCATCGTCATTTTTAAAACTTTTGGCTCAATCATCATAAGATACAAACTCGTCACAGTTTAAGTGGCCCAATAAGTTTGTATCCTATGACGAGAAGCCCAAATGGATCCAAATGCTAATAGGCCCAAACACAAGCATTGGGGGGTAGCTTCTATGGGACGCATAGCTATAGTTCATATGTGGGCTTTACAAGGGTACAGATAAGGCTCTCATCGGCGAAGGGTTGCCCACAACTAGGTCTCCCCACTCAAGGGTTCGAGCGACCAAGTGAGCACGCCTTTTTTATACCCTAGGGTACGTGCCAACGAGTGATGGTTATCATCACATAACGATCTGCCGCCTTGAGTGAAAGCGACTTCACGATACTTGACGCCATTGGGGTAAGAAGGGTATGCAAAATATTTGAGACTTGGTTAACCAAAGCCAAAGCCACAGACACTACAAGGCATTGTTTCGGGGCCGATTCTCTATCCCCCAGTGGAGTCGCCATCTATAGGAGCGAAGCGGGATTTACCACTATGCCTATGATGCTAGGCGACCACGATACTATTGGGCTCGCAGCTCGTAGAGAGTACGGAGTAGCCCGCGAGGACTAAATCGGATAATAAAGGAGTCGCCACCCAGTGTGAACTGGGAAAAGATTTAAGGCCGCACTCACCCCTCGCAAGGGAAGACCTCAAACTGTTGGGTTCGGAATGGTCCCTTACTTATGCCAGTATAATGGACGGGTTCACACAATGGTATAGCCAAGTCTTAATGCAATTCATACATAAAAGCGAATAAAAATGCAATAACATACCCAAGCAAATAATAATTACAATAACACGATTCCAAAAGCATATTAAATTAAGAAGTACGAGATGCAATAACGAAAATCAATCAAAAGCGGGAAAATCATCAATAAATAAATAATAAACAAAATGGGGGTTAATCGTGCATATATGAGTATTTCCCGAGTGGTACGTGGAGTTGTATCTCAAGTACAGACCGCACTACCGTCCATTCGTATTCGGCTATGGAATTTACGTCTGGGTTTCCATCGGATATACCACAAGGGATAATAACACACATAACCATCATGTTAGTGTCATAGACATGCCCAAGGTCTCTAAGTCATGATATTGTGTGTGAATGATTAATAGAGTTGCAGAAAAACTTACATTGATCGAATGTAGGATTTCAAAAATTTTGTATGTTTTTTGGAAGCTCCAAGCTTTCTTTGAGTGTTTCCAACCCAAGGGTGAGTTTCCCTATCACCTTAATCAACTCCAAATGTGCTAGCAAGCTTGAAATTTTGCAACAAAATTTCCAATGGGAGAGGGAGAGTTCTCGGCTTTTGGAGGAGGAAGAGAGAAGTTGAAGTTTGATATTTTATTTTCTAAAAACCTAATACCAAAAACAACTTGCAAAAAGTGTATATGCTTTTCAAAAAAAGCAAAAGGCAAAATGTGTTGTGTAAGATACATTAAAAGTTCCCAACCACTTCCATCAACTTGATTGACTAGTGATGTAAGTTAGTGGGTCTCACACTTAAATTCAAAATTAAAGTTGGCTTGCCCAACACACTTCGGGCTCGGGTTCGTTTTATCCGATTAAACAAATTTTCCGTTGTGACTTAATTAAATCCAATTTAATTAAATAATAATGCCTAGCAAAATTATCATGAAAGTCGCTTGTGAATTAATTCAAAATTAATTCGTTCGCCCGAATTAAAATCCAATTTTAATTCCGCTTTGAAATCCAATTTCAATTAATATATCCAATATATTATTTAATCGATTAATTCCAAATTAATCGCGTTCTCTCTTCTATTCGAATTTTATCCCAGATAAATTCTTACCGTAATTAATCCTAGATAATTTTCTCTCTCTCATAATTAATCCTAGATTAATTATGTTCGAGTCAAATGTCATTGGCGAATCTTTGGGAAGCGACCCAAGAGATCCGTGGATATGTGGCAGTAAATCCGGTTGTCGGACTATCCGACACGTGCGTACCGTGTACAACGTTCTCACCGATTTACAAGACATGGTTGGATTCTAGCAAAGCACTGTGCCTACTCAATTCTCCAGAAATATTCAACGAATAATATATAATCTATATCGGGCATTGTATACTATGTATTGCATATTACGATCTAGTATCGGATGTCACATGATAGGCCTGAGGCTGGAGTTATGTATGCCCCGTACGAAGAATATATCGGATCACTAGCAACTAGTCTCTTTAATCGGATAATCATGACCTATTCTTATTATCCTGATAGTTGCAGCATATGAGAGTACTAGTTATGTATCTCTGCGTGTTCATATTCTCCATATGAATGAAGTGATACTTCCAACTTGACATCACACCCAATACACTACGATTCTCTGTAAACCCAGAAGAGGCGTACACATAACCTATTAAAGCCCCGGACGACCAAAACCAAAGCGTACTGATTGTCGCAAGTATTAGCGATGCAAGTCTCAAGTTAAGACCACATACACCTACCCTGATTCGGATTCCCATAGACACATAGTCATACTACCAATGGGATTCCGAGGAGTCTATCCAGAGCGAAGCTGTTCCCAATCCAACGGCTAACAGAACCTCCTATCACACTTGTATAAGTATCATTTACTTAAATATATGAGAACTATGCCGTTAAGCTTCCATAACGCGCACAAGTGTAATACTAGTATATTCTGTATTATCGATGTCCAGTCTCGATAATACTACGACTAAGGATATTTAATGATTAAACCGTTTGTGGATTAATATTGTCTCATATCTTATTAATCTGAAACTAATCATAAGGACTTTTATCATTTATATATATTCAAGTAATCTAATTACAAAATGATAAAATAGCAATTTCCTTTGTCACATAATTAATTTGTATAAAAACCACAATGTCTTTTACAAATAGTGATGTTATGGGTCATAATTGTCCAACAATCTCCCACTTGGCTCATAGCCAATCACTCAAGTATCTAACACCTGAACTATGTACGTGTCGCTCAAACTTCTGCTGAGAAATAGCTTTCGTCAGTGAATCTGCAATGTTGTCATTTGAAGCGATCTTTTCGATCTTCACATCGCCACGATGTATGATCTCACGAATCAGATGGAAACGTCAAAGTACATGCTTGGATCGTTGATGAGACCGCGGTTCCTTAGCCTGTGCTATAGCCTCGTTATTGTCACAATACAAAGGTACGAGCTCAGCTGCTAACGGAACTACTCCTAATCCAATTAGGAAGTTACGGATCCAAACTGCTTCTTTTACTGCCCCAGCTACAACAATATATTTTGCTTCTGTTGTTGAATCAGCAACAGTCTCTTACTTGGAAGATTTCCAGCTCACTGCTCCGTTGTTCAAACAAAATATATACCCAGATTACGACTTAGAGTCGTCTTTATCGGTTTGGAAACTTGCATTGGTGAACCCAGTCACCTCAAGTTCTCCATCTCCATAGACTAAGAAAGCATCCTTAGTTCGTCTAAGATACTTAAGGATGTTCTTAATAGCAATCCGGTGACCATCACCTGGATCAACCTGATAGCAACTGCACATGCTCAAAGCATATGAGACATCAGGTCATATACATATCATGGCATACATGATCGATCCGATTGTAGAAACGAATGGGATCCGACTCATGTTATCTCTCTCATCTTGAGTCTTAGGACACATGTCCTTAGATAGAGAGACGCCATGTGACACTGGAAGCAGTCCCCTCTTAGACTGATCCATGTTGAATCTCTTCAACACTTTGTCAATGTACGAGCTCTGGGAGAGTCCAAGCAACTTTCTGGATCTATCCCGGTAGATCCTTATTTCCAGAATAAAGCTGTTTCTCCCAGATCTTTCATGGAGAATTTTAATGAAAGCAAGCTTTCACCGATTGTAGCATGGGAATGTCATTGCCAATAAGCAATACATCATCAACGTAAATGACAATGAATGTCAGTGCGCTCCCACTAACCTTCTTATATACACAAGAATCATCTTCGTTTTGAATGAAATCATATTCTTTTATGATCTCATCAAAACATTGATTCCAAGAACGCGATGCTTGCTTCAATCCATAAATGAATCGATTTAAATTGTAAACCTTGTTTGCATGTTTTGGTACGACAAAACCGCCAGGCTGTTGCATATAAACATCCTCCAAAAGGTTTCCATTAAAGAGAGCGGTTTTGACGTCCATCTGCCATATTTCATAATCGAAATATGCAGCAATAGCAAGCATTATCCGAATGGATTTAATCATGGCAACATGTGAAAAAATTTCATCGTAATCGACACCATATCGTTGACGATACCCTTTCGCTACAAGCCTAGCTTTGACATTTGTATGTTGCCATCCATGTTTGTCTTCTTCTTGAAGACCCATTTACAACCAATCGACTTAACGCCTTCTGGTGCATCAACCAGTGTCCAAACTTGGTTGGTATATATGGAATCCATTTCGGACTTCATGGCATCTTGCCATAAAGCGAAGTCGATACCTTGTATCGCTTCCTTATACGTAGCCTGCTCATTATCCTCAATAAGATTAATATCTACATGAGGTGATATCAGAAACCCATACCTCTCAGGTTGTTTTCTGACTCTCTCCTATCTACGCGGTTCTTGTGTATTAGAAGATTGTGGTACAGTCTCATCCCCGATGAACTGTTCGTGTTCCGTGAGGGAGTCTGTGCCAGGAAAAGTATCACTACGATTTTCATCGAGTTCTACTTTCCTCCCACTTACCACTACATTTAAGAATTCTTTTTCAAGGAAAACGACATGGAGAGCAACAAATACATTATTCTCTTGTGGGTTGTAGAAGTAATATCCTTTGGTTTCCCTAGAATAACCTACAAATAGGCACTTACCTGATTTAGGTTCTAGTTTGGTACCATCCAAAGTTTAACATATGCCAAGCATCCCCAAATCTTCAGGAATGAGAAATCTGGTTTCTTTCCTGTCCATATTTCATATGGAGTCTGTCCAACAGACTTTGACGGAACCTTATTCAAAATAAGTATTGCACTATTCAATGCGTATCCCCATAAGGAAATTGGTAGCTCAGTGTGACTCATCATAGACCTTACCATGTCCACAAAATTTGGTTTCTCCGTTCGGACACACCATTTAATTGAGGTGTTCCCGGAGGAGTCCACTGTATACCATATTCTTTCAAGTAATCGAGAAACTCATTGCTCAAGTATTCTCCACCATGGTTCGACTGTAATGTTTTAATACTTTTTCCGGTCTGTTTTTCTACTTCGTGTCGAAACTCTTTGAATTTCTCAAAAGTTTCCGACTTGTGTCTCATAAGATACACATAACCATAACGTGATGCATCATTTGTAAAGGTTACGATGTATTCATATCCACCTCTAGCCTGGCTAGACATGGGCCCACATGCGTCACTGTGAATGAGGGCTAACAGTTCAATGGCACGAACACTTTTACAGCTAAAAGGCATTTTAGGCATTTTGCCTAATAAAAAAGATTCGCAGAAGACAATGCGAGTCTTGTTAATGTGTCCCATAAGACAATGCCACAGATAAGTTTCATCTGTTTTACTCATTTTGAGCCGTTTGTTTGTCATATTATATGTTTGAGATTCATTATATTCAAAATATAAAGACCATTATTGGCATCAGCAGTACATATCTCAAAATCATCTTTATAAACAAAACACCCAGTGTTTCGGAATACAAAAGTATACCCGCTTTGGGTCAAACAAGATACAGAGATAATGTTTCTAGTCAAACTAGGTACATAATACCGGTCTGATAATGAAAGTACATGCCTCGAGGGCAGTTCCAAAATATAGGTCCCTACAGCTAAAACAACGACTATGGTCCCGTTTCCAACTCGTAGGTCAATCTCGCCTGAGGCCAGTCTCCTGCTAATCTGCAGATCCTGCACATCAGTACATATATGAGTACCACATCCAGAATAAAAAATCCAATTTTTAAAACTAGAAGTAGACGTGTTTATTTCAATAACAATTATACCTGAAGCCGGAGTCTTGCCCGCCTTCACTTCCTTCACGTGCGCCTTGTACTCACGGCAGTCACGCTTCTAGTGACCCTGTTTGCCACATTGTAGGCAGACATCTTGGGATTTGTCATTTGCCTTCCCAGAAGACTTTGATGATTTGGCCTTGCCCTTTCTTTTCTTCTTCTTCACACCTCCAGAAGCCTTCGGCCAAGCCTTGGCCTTCTGAGATGTCGAAGTGAAATGCGCCTCGCGCTTCTTGCCCTTCAGAAGTTCTGGCTCTGGCTCTTTCAGCATCGACATCAACTCTCCAAGAGTCTTCTCTTGGTTCATCATATTGTAGTTCATGATAAACCCGCCCCAGCAATCAGGCAGAGACTGTAAGATCAAATTTATGGAAGTCTCAGCCTCAAAGGTTATGCCCAGCTGACCTAGCTGTTCGATGTCAGCAATCATCTGCGACACATAGTGCTCGACAGATGTACCCTCTGACATGCGAGAGTGAAAGAACTTCTTCTGCAATTCATACTTTTGAGATCTAAGGTTAGATCTATGAAGGTCCTTCAATTTCAACATCATGTTGTAGGGATCCAATCCCTTGTTTTGACGACGAAATTGAGTGGTCATTGCGGCAAGCATGACGGACTGAGCAGTTGAGTTGTCATCATTGTGAGTCTTCCAAAGCTCATGATCAACTACCCGCTCATGTCCAGGCTCAGGCCCGAGAGGTCTGTCTATGACATAGAGCAACTTCTCGGCTCCCAGGACAATCCTGAGATTCATCTCCCAGTTTGGAAAATTGGCGCCGTTAAAGACATTATCGCCCATGACGATGTCTCTAACGTTAATCTTTCCAGTCATCTTGATTGCAATAGTCTAACTATTCAATCAACGATATCGGGTACAATCAAATGTAATGATTACTATAGTTCAACTATATAATCAACTACAAATGAAGTTATGGTACAGTCCAACTGTTCAAAGAAAACAATAAAATATTAGTTCAACTAATATAAATATATAACGACGAAAAATAAAGCGCGTATTTAGCAAGTATTAAACGAAATTGCAAATTTAATACTAGCCTCCCACTATTTTTCGGCGAGCCTCTAACCCTCTGTTGAGTACTCGGGAAACCCAGTTTCCTAGTGGGCTAGGATCCCGTTAAATAACACACAACCTTGACTTTGACTAACAAGCTGTATGAAACTTAACTAGGTAGATCTCTAAGATCAATTGGATTACATCCAATTCCTAGGTCCGGTAGGTGGACCTCCAAGTCCAAATATATATCCAATATATATCCTGACCTTTTCCTCTGAATCAACTAAGCCTTGGCTTTGGCTCAACAAGCTTAATGATTCCAGTTAAGCGCGACCCATTGACAGTGGGAAAGCTTCGTAATCCACATCGATGTACAGAAGTGACCTTAACTTTGGTCAACAAGTCACAACTGTCCAAGACATTCGATATATAACAAATCCTTCGTGGTTCAAACACATCCGCGATGAACAATGATCTTGACTTTGGCCAACAAATCAAAGCCAATCTTGGATCTTGAGAGAGAACCACTCAATGGAAGGAAAACGCTTAATGTTAAGTGAGGGTTTTTCATGTAAATTGGCATCCAATTTATTATCTTTGATTAGGTCTAATCATACACCCTTAAGCATGCATTCTAAAAGCATAATAAGGCGCGGATAAATTAATAATGATATGCGGATGGATATATAACAAATTATTCATAGAACAAATCTCTCAATTTCCTCTCTCCCGCTAGCACTATTCATACTTCTACCCAATTACATAATACATTAAAGAAACCTCATTTACATTGAGGGGAATTGGTGAGAAGAGGAATAAAAAGAGTAAAGAGATAATAGGTTGGACACGCAGGTCCAATTTAATAAATTCTAAATTTATTGCAACAATTTCCAAAATTGTCATCACCCTTCTAATATCAATCCGATATACATTATTCATACAAATACATCCAAGTATTCACACATAGAATGTTATCAATCAATCTAATCCAATTAATTAATCTTTGAATTAATGACCATCCAATGTACAAACAACGATTTGATTTGCGCGAGTCCAACTCGTTTAAGAATAAATACTCAAAGTACATATTCTTGAATTATATCGAACTATAATTTTAAATCCAATTTAATTTGTATCCAATACTAATTCGTATTTAATTCCAAATTAAATAATTACACTTATTTTAGTACCTTTTAGACTTAGATTCTAAATCTAATCTAAATGGGTCTCAAAGGCCCGATTAGTATCCAATACTATTTTAATTAAAGTCTAATGTGCTTTTAATTAATTCTTAAGGCATGGGTTTTGACCAATATGGATCCAATCCAAGATGCTAGGGCCCAATAAGGAATCACTCTTTTGCCAAAAATCAATTTAGGCCCATTAGGCCCAATTAAATTATTTAAAGGCCAAAAGTCATATTTGGACTTTATGGAAATGGTTTTGGGCCCAATTTCAACCCATTGTCCAAAGCCAAACTTGGCCCAACCAAACCCATTAAGCCCAAATACAACAAATTAGTCCAATTTAATATTCCAAATTTAAAGACTAATACATATTAACATAATATTCTAAATATCACATTAATTTTATTAAAGTGTAATTACCATAATTAATTAATTAAACTAATATTTCAAAAACATCAATTTAAACTAATTAATCATGCTTTAATTATCCAACTCATGTCCAACACAATTGAAGCAAAATCAATCCATTAAACATGCTTAAGCTCACGGCATTGGCAAGGAAATTATCATGCAACTTAATTTCAATCCAATTAAATCAACATTAACATACATTTCATGCCAACAACACATCCAATTGTCTAATTTTCAAAAAATCACCATGAGCATTCAAGGGGTATTATTCGGCCAAGTGGGAATTTTAGGGAAAATTAATCTAATCAATTTTTCACAAAATCAATCATGCATAACTCCAAGTTATCATCATATAACCATAACCAAACAACCAATTTAGGCATTTGCAAGCTCAAGGCATAAAATCCCCAAATCAAATATATAAACCCTAGAAATAAATCATGTTTAGATATGGCGCTCTGATACCATTGTAAGTGTCATAGACATGCCCAAGGTCTCTAAGTCATGATATTGTGTGTGAATGATCAAGAGAGTTGTGGAAAAATTTACATTGATCGGATGTAGGATTTCAAAAATTTTGTATATTTGTTGGAAGCTCCAAGCTTTCTTTGAGTGTTTCCAACCCAAGGGTGAGTTTCTCTATCACCTTAATCAACTCCAAATGTGCTAGCAAGCTTGAAATTTTGTAACAAAATTTCCAATGGGAGAGGGATAGTTCTCGACTTTTGGAGGAGGAAGAGAGAAGATGAAGTTTGATATTTTGTTTTCTAAAAACCTAATACCAAAAACAACTTGCAAAAAGTGTATATGCTTTTCAAAAAAAGCAAAAGGCAAAGTGTGTTGTGTAAGATACATTAAAAGCTCCCAACCATTTCCATCAACTTGATTGACTAGTGATGTAAGTTAGTGGGTCCCAAACTTAAATTCAAAATTCAAGTTGGCTTGCCCAACACACTTCGGGCTCGAGTTCGTTTTATCTGATTAAACGAATTTTCCATTACGACGTAATTAAATCCAATTTAATTAAATAATAATGCCTAGCAAAATTATCACGAAAGTCGCTTGCGAATTAATTCCAAAATAATTCATTCCCCCGAATTAAAATCCAATTTTAATTTCGATTTGAAATCCAATTTCAATTAATATATCTAATATATTATTTAATCGATTAATTCCAAATTAATCGTGTTCTCTCTTTTATTTGAATTTTATCATAGATCAATTCTTACCGCAATTAATCCTAGATTAATTTTCTCTCTCTCATAATTAATCCCAGATTAATTTTGTTCGAGTCAAATGTCATTGGTGAATCTTTGGGAAGCGACCCAAGAGATCCATGGATATGTTGGCAGTAAATCCGGTTGTCGGACTATCCGACACGTGCGTACCGCGTACCACATTCTCACCGATTTACAAGATATGGTTGGCTTCTAGCAAAGCATCGTGCCCACCCAATTCTCCAGAAATATTCAATGAAGAATATATAATCTATATCAGGCATAATATACTATGTATTGCGTATTACGATCCAGTATCGGATGTCACATGCTAGGCCTGGGGCTGGAATTGTGTCTGCCTCGTACGAAGCATATATCTATCACTAGCAGCCTAGTCTCTTTAATCGGATAATCATGACCTAGTCATACTATCCCGATATATGCAGCATATGAGAGTACTAGTTCTGTATCCCTGCGTGATCATCTTCTCCATATGACTGAAGTGATACTTCCATCTTGACATCACACCCAATACACTACGATTCTCAGTAAACACAGAAGAGGCATACACAGAACCTGTTAAAGCCCTAGACGACCAAAACCAAAGCGTACTGATTGTCGCAAGTATTAGCGATGCAAGTCTCAGGTTAAGACCACATACACCTACCTTGATTCTGATTCCCATAGACACATAGTCATACTTGATTCGGATTCCTATCACACTTGCATAAGTATCATATACTTAAATATATGAGAAATATGATGTTAAGCTTCCATAACGTTCACAAGTGTAATATTAGTTTATTCCGCATTATCGATGTCCAGTCTCGATAATACTACGACTAGGGATATTTAATGATTAAACCGTTTAGGGATTAATATTGTCTCATATCTTATTAATCTGAAACTAATTATAAGGACTTTTATCATTTATATATATTCAAGTAATCCAATTACAAAATGATAAAATAGCAATTTCCTTTGTCACATAGTTAATTTGTACAAAAACCATAATGTCTTTTACAAATAGTGATGTTATGGGTCATAATTGTCCAACACATCAATGCAATGTAAACGGACATAAAAAAGGTGAAATAATAAAATAACAACAACAGTAAATAGACAAAAAGCTAAATAGAATAATAAATGTGAAATAATAAAATAACGATGAAAATGAATAAATAAATAAAATGATAAATAACGGAATGCGAAAGAAAGAAAAATGTGACCAGAATTTTGACCGTCTTTAAAGTAGGACTTCGCATACCCGGCTGGATGTATTTCACGTCCAGCTAGGCACGCAGCATTCGGAACTACAAAATAAATATGGTAAGGGTGACCTCAGGTCTTACATTTTAAGTTGCTTTCTCGGAAGTGCGTTAGGCCGTCACCGGAAGGATTGAAGCTTGGTTTCAAGGTTTATGTTTTCTAGTTTGCTGTTTCTGGGTGCTGTTTTACTGTTTTCTGGCTTTTTTGGCTGCTGTTTTGGTATTTTGGGGCTGCTATTTTGGTTGTTTTGGCTGTTTTATTTGGTGATTTTGGCATGTTGTTTTGGTTGTTTTGGCTGCTGTTTTGGCTATTATTTTGGCTGCTGTTTTTGGTGACTTTGGGCTGCTATTTTGGTTGTATTTTTGATGGTTCAAGCTTGCTGTTTTGGTTGTATTTTTGGTGGTTCAGGCTTGCTGGGTTTTTTTTGTTGTTTTCACAGTGCTAGCCGTTTGTTTTTGGGCTTGTGTTTTCAGTTTGGTTGTTTTTGCTGGTTGAGGTGGCTTGCTGAATGGTGATGAATATGTTGGTGTGTTTCATATTTTTTGCTGTTTTGTTCTTTGTTTTTGTGTTGTTTTTTTTTCGGTCAAAGTAGAAGAAAAGAGGTTTAGGGTTTTTTGCTGATTGCCGTGTAGAGAAGAAGAAGAGAGTTTAGGGTTTTCTTATTTTTTGTTCACTTTGCCGTCCAAGAGCCTCCCACTTTGATGATTTGGTCTCTCTTTTATAATGATTTGGAGGGTTCTCTAAACAAGGAAACAAATCATGTTTATTTTGGGAAATTTATTTTGGGAAAGAATCTTATAAATTTGGTGGTGAGGTGATTTCAAATCTTGTTAATTGGAAAGGATGGGGTCTTGTTAAATTGGAAAGTGTTGATGAGGGAATTTGAACATGTGAATTGCATGGGATTTTGTCTATTTGGGAAGATTTGGGCGTGCATAAGAGGTTTGCATAGGCCTTGGGCCGATTGTGTCGGTTGCAGGGTAATGGGCCAGTTCCAGGTGTTTGGGGCTTGTCCGAGGCTAAGGTTTGAAACAGCGGCTGAGCGAATCCGAGGTTGGCTAGTGAGTCTGAATCCAATAAAGTGCTAATTTTGGAGGTTTTCCTTCCACCCGGCATTCGTTTTTCACAACTTCCGCAACTTTTCAGGTAGTGCCTCCATACGAGGCTCAACATCAGGCTCATGCAAAAATACGGTGTCTACACAAACCCTACACACTATAAGAAAAAACATTACTCACACAACGAGGGATGGCTAATACTTTTTTGGAGAGGAGACGACTAAGACTTTTGGAACGACTCTCTCTTTGGAATGTAAAAAGTCACTTAAAACACATATCATGTTTCATAACTTCAGTATGAGATCCAATAACTAACCTAGACTTTCAGAGGGGTTTTCAGAGCCAACTTACGCTTCAGGTATGACCTGAGAGCCCCAAAAAAACTTTTACATTTGTATTTTAGTTTGCTGAAACCGTGTGATGAGTTACTCACTTGGATGATTAGGCTAATCAAACCCCACGCAATGGATAGAACCCCAGTAGGGAATGATGCCTTAAGATGATGCCTTGTTGTGTTATGCCAGTACGGAAACACCACTAAGGTTACCATGCCTTAGATAAGTCGAAGCTGAAACAAAGGAGAATCCTTCCATTAAGCTTGAATTTTGGCCATAGCCATTCTTAAAGAAGAATTTCATAAATGGTGGATTATTTTCATTAAAAAGACAAGTTACAATATATAATATAATGAAAGAAACCCTAATGGGCGTAAAATGACCAATGCCCTTAATAGTTATTTAGTAATCTAGATAAGTTTCCATAAAAAGTCAACAAAGGTGGCAAAGTAATAAAACTTCATCAAACACTGTGCCAAAAAAGTCAATAAAGGAAAAACAACAAACATCACAAAAATTCAACAAAGGTGGCAACTTTTCCCAAAATGTTTCAAGTTGTCCCATTTGCACAAAAATACCAAATTTTCACGGGCTTCATGTAACAATGCCCAAATATTGTGCCTCAAGCCCATTAAGCATTGTGTAACTCGAATACTTATTGTTGGGCTTGATTCGACTTCATTCGTCAAAAATGTACTTGACGCAGGAATTATTGTGTGTGTTAATCTAGTATGACTTGGATCAAGTAGAATAGTTTTGGACCCACTCCACTGAAGCCCTCTTGTGACACCAATATTCCTTGGAGTTGTCTGTCACACTCAATCATGGCATTCTGTGCTAGCCCCGCCATTGTGTCTCTGATCTTCTTAGCTCTCCGGCGTGTGATTGGCCTTGTTGGCACTTGGAAAGGCTCTACCATATTGTTGATCGTGACATCTAATGTTCCTTGAATGGCTGAATTCGTGTCATTCTCTCCTTCTTGAAAATGATTGGACCTCGAATCTGTACCCGCATAAAAAAGAGTTAAGTCAGAAACATTAAATGTAGCAGACACATTATACTCACCTTGTAAATCCAGCTTGTACTTATTGTCATTAATCCATTCCAAGACTTAAAATGGACCATCTCCTCTCAGCTATAGCTTGGATTTACGCTGTTTAGGAAATCTCTCCTTGCATATATGTACCCAAACCCAATCACCAAGATGAAATACCATACGCTTTCTTCCCATAATGGCATGAAAAACACATTGCTCATTCTTCCATGGTATGTGTTGGAAATGGTGATCGAGCACCATTCACTTTTTGTATGAATATTTGATATTATGCAATATAAACTTTATTTTATCATGGTTATTTATTTATTAATATGGTAAAACTCTTACTTTATTTATATAATGTAAATCTATTGTTAGATTACTCTAAGAGTTAGAGATTTCGAGTTACACTCGGAACCTTATATGAATTTAGTAAGACCCGAGAGTTACTACATATGGTGATATTTTTTTTTGGATAAGGTAAGAATTATAACCAAAGAAAACTAAACAAAGAGCAAAGGGGCATACCCCAGGCACTAGAGAGGACAGGCCCTCCTAGAAAAAAGCCAAAAAGCTACAAAGCCAAAGGCTACAAAAGAATCAACAAAAGATGTCCTCGGGAAGGTGCCACGAAAGGTGAAGCCATTTATTGTCATAAGATGGATTTACCTTACGTAAGGAGCTAACACGATTCCTAACATCAAAAGCAATATCATAAAGAAGAGCAGAAACAGGCCGAAGAGGCATATCATGAGTGCGAGCATTCCTCTCCCTCCAAATATGGTAGACTGACGCTGCAAAAGACAGACGAACCAGAAGATGACATAAAGAGGCTCCGGAGAACTGACAAACCCACCCAACAGTCTGACACCAATCTCGGCAACTCCAATCTAACCCACACATGGCCAGCACAGACGACCAGACCCTAGAAGAATAGAGGCACTGGAAGAAAAGATGATCAATATCCTCACTCGAACAACCACAGAGAATACACCGAGAGCACGCAGAGATGCCAAATCTCATCAGACTGTCCTGAGTACAAAGGCCACCCTGAATAGACATCCAAAGAAGAAAAGAATGACGGGGGATTGCCTTCCGGAACCAAACTACACGAGACCAATGCAACTGGGGTTTCCTAGCCCTCATGGCATTCCAGGCACTATCCACAGAGAATCTTCCGTTTGTATCCTCCTTCCAAACCAGCATATCCTCCCTCAAACTAGAAGGAGACGGAAGATGAGACTGAGCCAAATCAATAAGAGCAGCAGATCTAGAAGGGGGCCATTGCCAAGCAGAATCGGCGATAATGGATGCAACTGTAGCCATTCTATCCAAACCAGAATCATAAATCACTCTCTCGCCCAACGTGTCCACAATCGGGCCAACAGGATGCCAAAAATCAAACCACAGTGACGTCTTCTCACCATTACCAATCCTCACTCTCATCCGCCGACGGGACCAAGAACGAAGCTCCAAGATCTTACGCCAACTCCAAGAGCAATCTGAAGGACAAGGGACCTCCCAAAAACTTCTCCCCCGCAACAAATAAGAGTGAACCCAACTCGACCAAGAGGAAACCTGGCCAGAACAAAGAAACCAAATATGTTTAACAATAGCCGCTCTATTCCAAGAATCCAAACTCTTTATCCCCAGCCCACCCTCCTGAAGAGGTAAACAAACTTTGCTCCAAGCCACTCTCGCCCCAGAAGAGGTGAGCGCACTACCCTTCCAAAGGAAATATCACGCATTCTCTCGAATATAAATTATTCCTAGTCCAGATATATTGACATGGGTCGGTCATTATATTGGTAAGACTAGTGCATTGTCTATATATGTAATGGACATATGGTTTCTCTCAACAGACTGTGAGCTTAGCGGAAGTTCGTATAGAAAGTCTACATCTGGGTTTGTGTTTTCTCACAATGGCGGTGCCATTAAAGTTTGTAAAGTATAAACTGAATAAAATGTAGCGGATCCACTGACTAAAGCCTTAACTCCCAAGGTGTTTGAGAAACACGTGGAGTCCATGGGTATTAGATACCATCGTGAATGGCACTAGATCAAGTGGGATTGTTGGAAATGGTGATCGAGCACCATTCACTTTTTGTATGAATATTTGATATTTATGCAATATAAACTTTATTTTATCATGGTTATTTATTTATTAATATGGTAAAACTCTTACTTTATTTATATAATGTAAATCTAATTGTTAGATTACTCTAAGAGTTAGAGATTTCGAGTTACACTCGGAACCTTATATGAATTTAGTAAAGACCCGAGAGTTACTACATATGGTGATATAGTTGCAAGAGTTGCAAATGGTGTTGAGAAATATCACGCATTCTCTCGAATATAAATTATTCCTAGTCCATATATATTGACATGGGTCGGTCATTATATTGGTAAGAGTAGTGCATTGTCTATATATGTAATGGACATATGGTTTCTCTCAACAGACTGTGAGCTTAGCGGAAGTTCGTATAGAAATGCAGATATTCATTAGTTGAATGAATGTTGAATTAACTCATAAAAGATGACTAATAGATATTCCATAAAACTGTCAATAGTTATCTTTTCGAGTTGAGTAGTTATTGTGGTCCTTTGACTTGAGACACCACGGTGGTCTTGTGAGTGATCCTCTGTGCCTGATACCATGCATGTCAGAGACCTTTCATGGTCTGGCCTCTGGATGACTGTTAGGTATATACTGATGCTCACGAAGATCGGTGTGTGTTAATATGAGGATTCGTCAGTCCATATCGTTGGATTTTATTTCCAGAAATTTTTAGAATATATTCCGAAAATCTGTTGGCCGAAAGTTCGTTGAAGAAATTGTTTCTTTGACATTATAAATAATATTCAAAAAGAGTTTTGCTATATTATTTATTAATGGAATATAAGGATGAAAAATTTCATATATTGAGTAGATAAGGTTTTGACAGTATAACTATAACCTTACTCAATTGGAAACAGAAATGACGAAAGGATTATACATTAGCGTTTTAACCTCGACTTGTATGGTTCGACGTGTCGTGTTGTTTAGTCGTGATTTGTAGGTGGACAGGCCTTCATGAAATATGTATACATGTATATGAGATATATATGTATATATATAAATAACAACCAAACGTGAGCTAGAGAGTTCCATTATATTGAGTTTACTCGTTGAACACTAGGGCGACCTTTCGTCAAATATTGACAAAGTATTTTTTGGGTTTTTAGGATTAAATTGTTTAATCCGATAATTCATGAGATGAATTGAATTAATTAATTTTATATCAAGAGTTGATATAATTTTTTATTGTATAATAAATGTAAATTTGATTTACATTAAATTAGTAATTATTTTGTGAAATTAATTTAATTGTTAAATTAATATATAAAATTAGTTACTTGGTTTATACAAATAAATGTTTTAATTAATTAAAGTAACTTTAGTTAATGTAATTGAATGTTTTTAGTTAAAGTAACTAAAATCTTTTAATTGCAATTTAGTTACCTTGGTTGGTGAGATAATTTAACTATGGTTGAGTTGTTTTTTGAAACAAGTGGTGTAGATAAAAGATTCCTTAAACCATGGTTATATTATATGGCTTGGGTTTAGTTTGTTCTTTATTTTTATTATAAATCAAAGGAATAAAAAGAAAATAAAATGCTTTTCTCTTTTCACTCCATTACTGCAGTTGACCAACAAAAAGTAATATATAAAAGAAAATGAGAACAACAAAGTCTAAGGGCTTTTCTTTTTCTTCTCTCTCTCTGCCGAAAAGAAAGCAATTTTCATTTTCCTTGCTTTTGCTCTCTGCTTGCCGAAAGAACAAGAGAAAAGAATTAATTTTGTTTTTCAAAATCAAGCCTATATCTCACCAAAGGTCACCCAAATAAATTATCATGAGCATAGAATTAATCCTTAAGAGTTAGGGGTTGATTATTGTTCTTGAAGTTTTCTTTTCCTAGGGTTTTAAGAGTTAAAATTTGGGGAAAAATTGGTTGCTACTCTTGAGTGATCAAACCACCTTTTGATCACCAAGATTTGTTCTTGGAGAAGCTCAATTTGGTGGAGATAGAAGGAAGCTCAATTTGGTGGAGGAAGAATAGATTTGAAAGGACTCAAAGCTTGGAAGAATTGGAAAACTTGGATGCAACCCTTCTCAAATTAGAAAGGCTTGAAAGAAATTGTTGGTAAAATTTAATTTGTAAATTTATTGTTCAATTTCTTGATGATTATAGTTGAGAAAAATTGTTGTGGATTTGTTGGATTAATAGGAAGCATGTTAGTGAGGAATTAGAAGCATTTGAGTGTTGAAAATTAGTATATAATTGATATGTTAATTTTGAATGCTTGGATTAATTTTTTCAAGAGTTGGAAAATTATATTGTATGCTTGAATTAATTTTTCAAATGTTGGAAAATTAATTTTAGTATGTTTAAATTATTTTCAAGTGTTGGAAATAATTAGGATGCTTAGTTTTAATTTGTCAATAGTTGATAAATTGATTAAAGTTTGTTGAAATTTTTAAATGGACTTATGGTAATTTTTAATACATGAAAATGTTTTAATGCATTGGAAATTTTAAGATTGTAATTAAAAATTTTAAACCCAGTATTTTTAAGGACTGCCGAAAATTAAAAAAAAAATATATATATTTTATTCGCTCGCGATTTGATCTCGGGCGGGTTTCCGCTGCACTCGGGTTTGTCCGTTCCTCACACAACAAGTGGTATCAGAGCGATACGTGCTTCTAATTGTTCATATTCCTTACAATTTTTTCTCAATGTTATAAAATGCCCATGCATGCATTTAATTATGAATTACATGTTTTAGGCATTTTTGGACATGCATACATTTTATATATTTGTATGCATTTGACTTTGGAAAAATCTCTACGCTAGATCATTAATTGTTATTATTTTAGTTGAAAATATGACATGGTCCGGCTTGCCTATACGGTGTTAGTGAAACCATTGTGATTATTCCCATTATTGCTAAAGCGTGAGGGATTGGCTATATAATGTTTTGTACTATTCCGGTTAAGCATGAGATGAGTCGAATTTAAGAGAAAGTATTATCCAATATTGCTAAAGCGTGAGGTTAATATTATTATACTTACTTTCGACAATAGACAAGTTGATCTAAAAAATCGAACTATCCAATATTGCTAAAGCGTGAGGATGAGATTTGATTTAGGACCGAATATAAGAGTTGCATGAGATGCAATTGACAATAGTTGTCTACCTTCTCGAATTTACAAAGGTCAATATTGCTAAAGCGTGAGATTTGCGTAAATGTCAAGAAGGATCTACTTTGCTTTGTGAGATTTAAGAGTTAAATTTTCGTATTCTTGTTTGTAGAGATTATAAAGAATATGTAAAACAATGCGAGGGCACTTTATAGAAAAAGTAAATCCATATTCTATTTAGTGTTTTTATCATGATATTTAAATATTAATTTCTGCTTTATTTTATCATTGTGTAGACAGAATGTCTGTGTCGAACCCGCTTTCGCGTATACTTGATACGCATAGGCTCCAGGGTGCTGTTAACTATAATGTTTGGCTCATGAATCTCCGAATTCTTTGCCAAGCGGAGCAACTTGAATATGTTCTTGATCGTCCAATGCCCGCAAGGGTTTCAGATGATGCTTTAGATGAAGAACATGAGACGTTCATCAAATGGAAGGATGATGATCGGAAAGTCCGGTCATACATCTTGGGATCTATGGTGCCGGAACTACAGAGGAAGTATATGCCGATGCCTGATTCCGGATCCATTTTGATGCATATGAAGGAACTATTCAGTGATCGACCATAGGTAAAGATGCATAGGGTGGCTGTCGAGCTTTTCCATACTTTCCTCCCGGAGGGAAAACCTGTTAGCCCACATGTGATGAGGCTAATAGACTGTATCGAAGAGCTTGAAAGGATGGATATTCCTATTGATAACCGTCTCGGGAATAGTGTGATTCTCGCATCTCTTCCCAAGTCTTTCAATGACCTTATCGTTAACTTTAACATGCATAAGATGCTTCCACCTATTCTGAGTTGCACAATATTTTGCTGACGGCTCAAGAAGACATGAATAAGAATAGTTCTGCTTTCATGGTCACTGGTGGTTCTTCTTCTGGACCTTCTTAGGCTTCTCATAAGCCGGTAGGGAAGAAACAGAAAAAGAAGAAGAAAGTTAAAGGTAATTGTCCAAAGGTTGCTTCCGCAGGGGTTTCTAAGCCAAAGGTGAAAACAGATGCTGCAAAAGGAAAATGTTTCCACTGCGACATGCTTGGACATTGGAAACGCAACTGTCCGAAATATTTAGCCTCTTTGAAGAAAGCTCCCTCAGGTATTTGTTTTCCTATTATTGACATTACACTTGCTTTTGATTCTAGTTCGACTTGGGTGTTAGACACTGCTTGTCCTTCTCATATCTGCAATTCGTTGCCGGATCTGAGGGAAACTAGAAGATTGAAGCCGGGAGAGATCCAGCTGCGAGTAGGGAATGGAGATTATCTACAAGTTGAAGCAGTAGGAATTTTGTTTTTGAAACTCTCTGATGAATGTAATATTAAACTTAATAACTGTTATTTTGTGCCGACTATGATACGGCAAATCATCTCACTTCCTGTACTTGACAGCGAAGGATTTCATGTAAATATTAAAGATGGTCTTTTGAATTTATATGATAATATGAATGTTTTGCTTGTTTCATGTCCCATGGTTGATGGTCATTACATTCTTACCAAAAATCGTGATGTTTTTAATATATAGAAATCTAAAAGGAAAAGATCGGAAGAAATAAATAACACAGAACTTTGGCATATGAGATTAGGTCATATAGGCATAAAACGCCTAACCAAACTAGTTAAGGATGGTGTGATATCGGATCTAACCATAGAACCTTTACCAGTTTGCGAATATTGTATTCAAGGTAAAATGACCAAATCCTCATTTAGTGGTGTTGGACACCGTGCTAATGATTTATTGGAACTTGTACATTCCGATGTATGTGGTCCTTTAAATCATGTTGCCATGGGTGGGTTTCAATACTTTGTAACTTTTATCGATGATTTGTCACGATATGGTTATGTGTTTCTTATGAAACACAAATCAGAAACTTTTGAAAAGTTCAAAGAATACCGATTTGAAGTAGAGAAACAAACCGGAAAACTCTTGAAATGCCTTCGATCAGATCGGGGTGGTGAGTACATGAGCAGTGAGTTCGTGAGTTATTTAAAAGAGAATGGGATTCTCGCTCAGTATGCTCCTCCAGGCACTCCTCAACACAATGGTGTTTCGGAGAGGAGGAATCGAACTTTATTAGATATGGTTCGATCGATGATGAGTTTTACTGATCTACCAATATACTTGTGGGGCCATGCTCTAGACACTACCGCTCATCTTTTGAACAAAGTTCCATCGAAAGCCATTCCGACTACTCCGTATGAGTTATGGACTGGAAAGAAACCGAGTCTTAAGTATGTTAAGATTTGGGGTTGTCCTGCCTATGTAAGAGTTGCACAGCGGGATAAACTTGCACCTAGAGGGTACAAGTATCGATTCATTGGATATCCTAAAAATTCCATGGGATATCAGTTCTATGATCCCGAGAACCGAAATGTGTTCGTTGCTCGAAATGCAACTTTCTTAGAAACACAATTTGTGTTAGAAAGTGCAGATCATAGAATGATTGATTTAGATGAAGTCAATCAAAGTAACATTGAATCGACGATAGAACCAGAAGTTCACTTGTCATTTGGTATCTAGAGCTCAGGGTTCCAAGGTCTGATTTTTCTGACTTTCCTTTTGTTTGATTCTGTTTTTCTTTTGTTCTTTGTTATTTTCATTTCAGTTCTTGTTGGATCTTGTTGCTGTTTTTGTTTTGTTTATATTCTGGATCTGGTTTTGTTGTGAAGCATATTCTGGATCTGGTTTTGTTGTGAAGCATATCAGTTCATCTTTTTCCAATTCTGGGTTCCTGTTCTGTTCTTCCTGTCAGTTCGTCATAGTTGCATATCAGTTCATCATTTTCCAGTTCTGGGCTTCTGTTCTGTTCTTCCTATCAGTTCGTCATAGTCATTCTGTTCTTTAGCATATGTTTAAGAAATAAGCATGTTCTTTGGCGGCTGTGTGTTTTGTTTCTAAAACCCTAGTGTAGTGTGAAATCAGACCCTGAAAACTAAGTGAAGTCTGAAATCAGACCTAAAACTTAACCTTTGAAATCTGCCTCTGAAATCAGACTCTGAGTTCGGACCCTGAAACTTAACCATTGAATCAGATTCTGAGATCAGACCCAGACTAGTAACCTCTGAAATCAGACCTAGACCAATAGCCACTGAAATCAGACCCAGACCAGTAACCTCTGAAATCAGACCTAGACCAATAGCCACTGAAATCAGACCCTAACCAGTAACCTCTGGAAATTAGCCTCTGAATTCAGACCCTGAAATCAGACCCTTATTCGACTCTGAAATCAGACACTGACCAACAGCCTCTGAATTCAGACCCTGGATTCAGACCATCATCAGACTCTGAAATCAGGCTTTGAAAAACCAGCCTCTGAATCAGAACCTAAATCAGCCTCTGAAATCAGAACCACATTTAGCATCTGACGTTATCAAAAAAAAAAAAGAAAAGAAAAAGGGACTTGAGTGATAGTGATCACTTGAGCAGAAAAAAAAAAGTGATTTTTTTGGTTGAATCTAGTTTGTTCCATATTATCATTTAGGTGCCCGTGGAGGGTATTCCATCAAAATTTTATAGAGGTGCCAAATTTTCTCCCGAAATTGCATACGACCGTGATTTGCATGCTTATTTTTTTTTTCCTTTGTGCTAATTGTTTACTCCTTATTTCTAATTCATCTAGCTTAAGTATTATTGATTGAGTCTCCATCATCACTAATCCTGTTCGCGTTTTGTTTTCCGCCTGCCCTATAATATATATATTGTGGGTCCGTTGTGTTCATGCTAGCTTGAGGACTACATTTGGTTTGTATTCTTGGATTGAGTGTGGTTCACATTGAATTGAGGACGAACTCAAGAGTGGTAAAAGGCAGTGATTGTGAGCACAGTATCGGGTAAAAGCCAATAGAGTGCAAACACGAGTGGAGTGCTATCATTCGAGTGTAAACACGTGAGATTGTGAGGATTTAGATATTTGTTTTACTTTCTTGTTATTTCTAATCTGTTTGTTTAGTGTTGAGATGGCAGGTCTAACTACTGATGAAAAGCTTGAGGCTTTGGATAGGAAATTTACAGATATGATGGAGAACATGAATACTGCTTTGGAGAGATTGTCAAAGAGTGTCGAGAGTATTCAAACTGGTAGCGGTCCCAGAGGTACCACCACCTCAGAATGTACCACCACCACCTCACAATGTACCACCTCGCCGTGTACCACCACAGTATGTACCACCAGATGAAGAGGAAGCTGAGAATGAGTTTGATGATTCTGATGGTTTTGATGATGTGGAGGAGAGATTCAGCCTGGGCATGATAGGAGCCTAATAGGAGGTTTGATAGGAGGGATAGACGGTTTTGGTGATAGAGGTGCATTTGATGCCAGAAGAGGGGATTATGATCGGAGAGGATATGGTAGGCGAGGAGATGTAGATGGTGATCTAGGTAGCATCAAGATCAAGATACCAACATTCCAAGGCAAGAATGATCCTGAAGCTTATTTAGAATGGGAAAAGAAAATAGAATTGATTTTCAACGTCATCACACTACTCAGACGAGAAGAAGATCAGTCTAGCAGCAATTGAGTTTACCGATTATGCTATGATTTGGTGGGATCAGCTTGTCTCTCTACTCGGAGGAGAAACTATGAGAGACCGGTTCAGACATGGGCAGAACTTAGGGTCTCATGAGAAAGAGATTTATACCCAGCCATTACTATAGGGAGTTGTATCAGAAACTACAACATCTGTATCAGGGGACCAAAAGTGTTGAGGACTATTACACAGAGATGGAAGTTGCCATGATCAGGGCAAATGTAGTTGAGGATGCAGAAGCTACTATGGCACGGTTTCTAGGGGGCTTGAATAGAGAGATTGCAAACATGGTGGAGTTGCATCATTATGTTGATTTGGAGGATATGCTTCACATGGCTATCAAGATAGAAAGGCAACTCAAAAAAAGTCAACATCCAGATTTGGTACTCAGGCTACTTCTGCATGGAAAGGGAAATGGGTTCCGAATGAGAAGCGAGATGGAGGCTTTGACAAGCCTAGAGGCGAATTCAGTGGAGGCTTTAATAAGCCTAGGGCCGAACCTAGTGCCAAGGGTAAAGAGGCTGCGGAACCGAGCAAAACTAGACCAAAACCTGAGGGTGCAGCTGCTAGAACTAAAGATGTCAAGTGTTTCAAGTGTTTGGGCATGGGACACTATGCTTCACAATGTCCCAATAGGCGTACCTTAGTGATTGATAAAAACAGTGGAGATGTGTACTCTACCGATAGTGAGGTTGAGGAGGAGATGCCAGAGTTGGAGGATGCTAGTGACCATGAGGGAGCTGCATACCCGCTGGATAACTTATCCTTAGTTGTCAAGCGTGCTTTGAGTGCACATGTTGTAGAGGATGAGAGTGTACAGCAGAGGGAGAATATATTCCATACTAGGTGCCGTGTGAATGGCAAGGGGTGTAGTATGATCATAGATGGGGGCAGTTGTACTAATGTTGCTAGCACAGCTTTGATTGAGCGATTGGGGTTGAGTTGCTTAAGACACCCGAAGCCTTACAAGTTGCAGTGGTTAAATGATTGTGGGGAAATAAGTGTGACAAAGCAGGTATTGTTGAGCTTTACCAGTGGGCCATACACAGATGATGTCCTATGTGATGTGATACCGATGCATGCAGGACATATTCTTTTGGGCAGGCCGTGGCAGTTTGATAAGAAGGTTATTCATGATGGGTTCAAGAACAAGTACTCTTTCCAGCATAAGGGAAAACCCATTACATTATACCCACTTACACCTGCACAAGTCCATGAAGATCAGGTTAAGTTGCAACTTGAGCGTGACAAAGAGAGAGCGAAGGGAAACACCACCTTGGGTGAGACTAGTGAGAGTGGTGTATCTGGTGAGAAAAATAAGGCCAAGGCCGTGGGAGTTTCCAAGGGGAGTGTGAGTGAACGTAAGGGGGAAATAAAAGGGAGAGTTAAAAAGAGTTTCTACATGGGTGAGGGTGAAGCAAGGAAAGCGTTCAAGGCTAGCAAGTTCATGTTATTGATAGTCTATAAGGAGCCTCATATTTATTTTACTAACTCTGACCATTTGCTTCATGTGTCTATTTCATCTCTTTTGCAGGATTACAGTGACGTACTGACAGATGACATACCTAGTGGGCTTCCACTCATTAGAGGTATTGAACACCAGATAGACTTCATACCTGGAGCAGTCATTCCTAACAGACCGGCTTATAGGAGCAATCCCGAGGAGACAAAGGAGCTACAAAGGCAAGTACGAGAGTTGATGGACAAGGGGTATGTAAGGGAAAGCATGAGTCCTTGTGCAGTACCAGTGCTTCTAGTTCCTAAGAAAGATGGGACGTGGCGTATGTGCGTTGACTGCCGAGCTATCAACAATATTACGGTAAAGTATCGTCACCCCATTCCTAGGCTAGATGACATGTTGGATGAATTGTATGGTTCCAAAATTTTTAGTAAGATTGATTTAAAGAGTGGATACCATCAAATTCGCATGAGAGAGGGAGATGAGTGGAAAACTGCATTTAAGACTAAGTATGGCTTGTATGAATGGTTAGTTATGCCATTTGGTCTCTCAAACGCACCTAGCACATTTATGAGATTGATGAATCATGTTATGCGTGCTTTTTAGGTAAGTTTGTTGTGTTTATTTGATGACATCTTAGTTTATAGTAAAACAGTAGATGAGCATGTAATGCATTTGGAGCATGTACTTGATGTTTTGCGAAAAGAACAATTGTATGCTAACTCTGACAAATGCACATTTTACATGGATAAATTATTTTTCTTGGCTTTGTTGTGAGTGCAGATGGCATCGAGGTAGATGTGGAGAAGGTAAAGGCAATTCAGGAATGGCCTACACCAACTACAGTGACAGAAGTCCGAAGCTTTCATGGGTTAGCGAGCTTCTATAGGAGATTTGTCAAGGACTTCAGTAGCATTGCCGCGCCATTGACTGAGGTAGTAAAGAAGACAGTTGGTTTTCAATGAGGCGAGGCGCAAGAGCGAGCATTCCAGGACCTTAAAGCGAAGTTATGCAGTGCACCCATTTTAGCACTACCCAACTTCGAGAAGACATTTGAGATTGAGTGCGACGTATCAGGGTTAGGTATTGGAGCAGTTCTCATGCAAGAAAAGCGGCCAATAGCCTATTTTAGTGAGAAGCTGAATGGGGCAGCTTTGAGGTACCCCACGTATGACAAAGAGTTATATGCGCTTGTGAGAGCACTTGAGACATGGCAGCACTACTTGTGGCCTAAAGAGTTCGTGATCCACACCGACCATGAATCATTAAAACACTTGAAGGGTCAAGGTAAGCTGAATAAGGGACACGCAAAATGGATGGAATTCGTTGAGTCATTTCCATATGTTATACGCTACAAGCAAGGTAAAGAAAACATAGTGGCTGATGCATTATCTCGCAGGTATGTTTTACTTACTTCAATGCATGCACGGATGTTGGGATTTGATTTGATTAAGGAATTATATGAGTGTGATTCTGATTTTGGTGAGATTTATGCTACTTGTGCAAAGTCATCTTTTGGAAAGTTTTACATTCATGACGGATTCTTATTTAAAGCGAACAGTTGTGTGTTCCTGCTTGTAGTATGCGTGAGTTGCTTGTGAAAGAAGCGCATGGGGGAGGTTTGATGGGGCATTTTGGGATTACTAAGACTTTAGCTATTTTACATGAGCACTTTTATTGGCCTAAAATGAAACGTGATGTTGAGCGTATTTGTGATAAGTGTCTAACATGTAAGCATGCTAAATCTAAATTAATGCCACATGGTTTGTATACTCCTTTTCCTGTACCTAGTGAACCCTGGGTTGATATATCGATGGATTTTGTGTTAGGTTTGCCTAGGACAAAGAGGGGTAGAGATTCAATCTTTGTTGTAGTTGATAGGTTTAGTAAAATGGCTCATTTCATTGCATGTCATAAAACCGATGATGCTACAAACATTGCAGATTTATTTTTCAGAGACATAGTGCGACTCCATGGTATACCTAGGAGTATTGTATCTGATAGAGATGTTAAGTTCCTTAGCCATTTTTGGAAGGTGTTGTGGGCTAAACTAGGCACCAAATTATTGTATTCTACCACATGTCATCCACAGACTGATGGACAAACAGAGGTAGTTAATAGGACTTTATCTCAATTATTACGCACTATAGTTGGCAAGAATTTGAAGAGTTGGGAAGATTGTTTGCCATTTATTGAGTTTGCATATAATCGTAGCATTCATTCTTCTACATCATTTTCACCTTTTGAAATTGTTTATGGTTTTCAGCCACTAACTCCATTGGATTTGTTACCTTTGCCTGTTGATGAGCATGTGGGGCTAGATGGAAAAAGGAAAGCCGATTTGGTGAAGCACATACATGAGAAAGCAAGAGAGCAAATACAACGAAAGAATGAGCAATATGCTTCTCATGCTAATAAGGGCAGAAAGCGTGTGGTATTTTAGCCTGGAGATTGGGTTTGGGTACACATGCGCAAGGAGAGATTTCCTGAACAACGTAAATCTAAGCTACAACCGAGAGGGGATGGTCCATTTCAAGTTTTGGAACGGATTAATGACAATGCATACAAGCTGGATTTACAAGGTAAATATAATGTGTTTGCTACATTTAATGTTTCTGACTTAACTCCTTTTGATGCAGGTACAGATTCGAGGTCGAATCCTTTTCAAGAGGGAGGGGATGACATGATCCAGGCCGACAACAAACCAAAGGACGCATTACAAGAACCAGAAGGGCCAATTACGAGGCAGAGGACCAAAAGATTCAAAGAAGCAATGGCGGGATTAGTTCAGAGTTTATGGCCGACTGCAACAAACAAATAGAGATGCATGTGGGCTTCGATGGAAAGGGCCCAAAACCATTTCACTTGGCCCAAATCAGTTTAGAATAAAGCTTCCTAGGCATTTGAAGACTTAAAGACTTGATATTTGTGTATTTTCGTTTTTAGGGCATTGTTGTCTTTATGCCTTTAGGGTTTCTTTTTGTAACACTATTTAAGCTTACTTTCTTCTTCATTTGAGGTAACCAACGAATTTGTAAACTCAAAAGCTTAAAGCTTTGGCTATGGCCGAATTATTGTAAGGGAGGGATTCCCCTTTTCAAGTTTGAATCGACTTATCTAAGTTTTGGCAAACTTAGTGGCGTCTTCATTGCTAGCAAAACACTACAAGGATTCATCTTAAAGGTTCTCAAGGGCAAGTTCTTTGTGGGTCTTCTTTGTGGCCTTGGAAGGGTTTTGTTTCTACAAAATCATATTCGCGGTTCTTGGGGTTCTGTCCGTTGCTTGGGGTTTGCTTGGATTTCGAATCCAAGTGGGTTTCTTGTCATGAGTCGAATTTAAGAGAAAGTATTATCCAATATTGCTAAAGCGTGAGGTTAATATTAGTATCTTACTTTCGGCAATAGACAAGTTGATCTAAAAAATCGAACTATCCAATATTGCTAAAGCGTGAGGATGAGATTTGATTTAGGACCGAATATAAGAGTTGCATGAGATGCAATTGACAATAGTTGTCTACCTTCTCGAATTTACAAAGGTCAATATTGCTAAAGCGTGAGATTTGCGTAAATGTCAAGAAGGATCTACTTTGCTTTGTGAGATTTAAGAGTTAAATTTTCGTATTCTTGTTTGTAGAGATTATAAAGAATATGTAAAACAATGCGAGGGCACTTTATAGAAAAAGTAAATCCATATTCTATTTAGTGTTTTTATCATGATATTTAAATATTAATTTCTGCTTTATTTTATCATTGTGTAGACAGAATGTCTGTGTCGAACCCGCTTTCGCGTATACTTGATACGCATAGGCTCCAGGGTGCTGTTAACTATAATGTTTGGCTCATGAATCTCCGAATTCTTTGCCAAGCGGAGCAACTTGAATATGTTCTTGATCGTCCAATGCCCGCAAGGGTTTCAGATGATGCTTTAGATGAAGAACGTGAGACGTTCATCAAATGGAAGGATGATGATCAGAAAGTCCGGTCATACATCTTGGGATCTATGGTGCCGGAACTACAGAGGAAGTATATGCCGATGCCTGATTCCGGATCCATTTTGATGCATATGAAGGAACTATTCAGTTATCGACCATAGGTAAAGATGCATAGGGTGGCTGTCGAGCTTTTCCATACTTTCCTCCCGGAGGGAAAACCTGTTAGCCCACATGTGATGAGGCTAATAGACTGTATCGAAGAGCTTGAAAGGATGGATATTCCTATTGATAACCGCCTCGGGAATAGTGTGATTCTCGCATCTCTTCCCAAGACTTTCAATGACCTTATCGTTAACTTTAACATGCATAAGATGCTTCCCACCTATTCTGAGTTGCACAATATTTTGCTGACGGCTCAAGAAGACATGAATAAGAATAGTTCTGCTTTCATGGTCACTGGTGGTTCTTCTTCTGGACCTTCTTAGGCTTCTCATAAGCCGGTAGGGAAGAAACAGAAAAAGAAGAAGAAAGTTAAAGGTAATTGTCCAAAGGTTGCTTCCGCAGGGGTTTCTAAGCCAAAGGTGAAAACAGATGCTGCAAAAGGAAAATGTTTCCACTGCGACATGCTTGGACATTGGAAACGCAACTGTCCGAAATATTTAGCCTCTTTGAAGAAAGCTCCCTCAGGTATTTATTTTCCTATTATTGACATTACACTTGCTTTTGATTCTAGTTCGACTTGGGTGTTAGACACTGCTTGTCCTTCTCATATCTGCAATTCGTTGCCGGATCTGAGGGAAACTAGAAGATTGAAGCCGGGAGAGATCCAGCTGCGAGTAGGGAATGGAGATTCTCTACAAGTTGAAGCAGTAGGAATTTTGTTTTTGAAACTCTCTGATGAATGTAATATTAAACTTAATAACTGTTATTTTGTGCCGACTATGATACGGCAAATCATCTCACTTCCTGTACTTGACAGCGAAGGATTTCATGTAAATATTAAAGATGGTCTTTTGAATTTATATGATAATATGAATGTTTTGCTTGTTTCATGTCCCATGGTTGATGGTCAAACATTCTTACAAAAATCGTGATGTTTTTAATATATAGAAATCTAAAAGGAAAAGATCGGAAGAAATAAATAACACAGAACTTTGGCATATGAGATTAGGTCATATAGGCATAAAACGCCTAACCAAACTAGTTAAGGATGGTGTGATATCGGATCTAACCATAGAACCTTTACCAGTTTGCGAATATTGTATTCAAGGTAAAATGACCAAATCCTCATTTAGTGGTGTTGGACACCGTGCTAATGATTTATTGGAACTTGTACATTCCGATGTATGTGGTCCTTTAAATCATGTTGCCATGGGTGGGTTTCAATACTTTGTAACTTTTATCGATGATTTGTCACGATATGGTTATGTGTTTCTTATGAAACACAAATCGGAAACTTTTGAAAAGTTCAAAGAATACCGATTTGAAGTAGAGAAACAAACCGGAAAACTCTTGAAATGCCTTCGATCAGATCGGGGCGGTGAGTACATGAGCAGTGAGTTCGTGAGTTATTTAAAAGAGAATGGGATTCTCGCTCAGTATGCTCCTCCAGGCACTCCTCAACACAATGGTGTTTCGGATAAGAGGAATCGAACTTTATTAGATATGGTTCGATCGATGATGAGTTTTACTGATCTACCAATATACTTGTGGGGCCATGCTCTAGACACTGCCGCTCATCTTTTGAACAAAGTCCCATCTAATTAGAGGTGGCAAATAGTAGAATACAAGAGTTTAGTCTTAACTTACCCCATAAAACTTTCCAAAAATGACTAAGGAATTTAACATCACGATCTGAAAATATACTCTGTGGAATCCCATGGAGCCGTACTACTTCTCTAAAGAACAAGTTAGCAATGTTAGTGGCATCATCAATCTAATGACATGCTATAAAGTATGCCATTTTACTGAACCTATCAACCACTATAAAGATGAAATCTCTACCCCACCTAGTCCTAGGTAATCCCAATATAAAATCCATTGATACATATACCCATGGCTCACTAGGTACAGGAAATGGTGTGTACAAACCATGAGGCATCACCTTAGATTTAGCCTTTCTATAAGTTAAGCATTTATATCACACAAACGCTCAATATCTCTCCGCATTTTAGGCCAATAAAAATGTTCACTCAATACCCATAAGGTCTTGGAATTGCCAAAGTGCCCCATTACACCTCCCATATGCGCTTCCCTAACTAACAACTCACGCATACTACAAACAGAAATGCATAATATATTCTCCCTAAACAGAAACCCATCATGTTGGTAGAATTTACTAAAGGTAGACTTTTCATATGCAGCATAGATAGTATTAAAGTCAGTATATTTTTTTGTTGTTGGATAAAGTAAGTGTATAACCAAAAGAAAACTATACAAGAGCAAAGGGGCATACCCCAGACTACTAGAGAGGACATGCCCTCCTAAAAGAAAAGCCGAAAGGCTACAAGCAAAAGAAGATCAACAGAAAATGTCATCGGGCAAGTGCCAGGATAGGTGAAGCCATTTATTATCATAAGATGGATTCACCTTCCGTAAAAAGCCAGCACGATTCCGAACATAAAAAACAATATCACTAAGCAGGACAGAAACAGGTCGAAGAGGCGCATCATGAGTGCGGGCATTCCTCTCCATCCATAAATGGTAAACTGACGCGGCGAAAGACAGCCGAACAAGAAGATGGCTTAAAGAGGCATCAGAAAACTGATACATCCACTCAACAGTCTGAAGCCAATCTCGGAAACTCCAATCTAACCCACATATAGCCAGCACAGTCGACCAGACCTTAGAAGAGTAGGAGCACTGGAAGAAAAGATGATCAATATCCTCACTAGAACAACCACAGAGAATACATCGCGAGCAAACAGAGATACCAAACCTCATCAAACTATCCTGAGTACAAAGGCCTCCCTGAATAAACATCCAAAGCAAAAAGGAATGGCGGGGAATGGCCTTCCGGAACCAAACAACTCGAAACCAGTATCACTTGCATAAAGTTCTTTAATAAATTCAAACCCAAGTATTCTTGCACTCAATAAGTAAAGTATATCTTCGTAATATTGCATAAGCTATAATGTTTTCCTTACCTTGTTTGTAGTGGATTACATATGGAAATGTCTCAACAAACTCTAACAATCGTGTGTGTCGTTTATTCAGCTTACCTTGGCCCTTCAAATGCTTCAATGAGTCATGATTTGTATGGATCAAAAATTCTCGAGGCCATAGATAATCCTTCAAAGTCTCAATGGCTCTTACTAGAGTATACAATTCCTTGTCTTATGTGGGGTACTGATGAGCGGAAAATATTTCAATATTTACCACATCTTTTACTTAATATTTTGTATAGTTTCTCGAGTTTTATGAATGTTTTGATGTGTTTTTATTTATTTTACAGATAAAATAAAATCAGGACTCAATGGAATCAATCAGGACAAAATGTGGAATAAAGAATGGCAAAAACTGAACTTTACATTTGGATTTTGGAGGTTGGAAACTTGAAATGGCGTTTTAATGAAGTACAATTTTGGAAATTTCAGCTTTGCACAATTTTCGTATTTTGGCCATACTTTTTACTCCGATACTGGATTGAGGTGATTCAAGTTTCAAATGAAAGAAGACACAAAGATCTATAACTTTGATGTTGATAAGAATTTCGAATTCTGAAGTTTTCAAGACCGAAATTGATGAAAAATCCAAATTGTGTTATGTGTAATTATTAAAGTCATTATCAAAAACAAAAAAAAATGGAAAATGACAATTTACAATTTACAATTGTCAAACTTCCACCAAACATGCTTACATGTTTGGTGGAGGATTTGGTTCCATGTTTGGTGGAGAAATTGGTGGAAGGCTTTATATTTGCCTATAAATAGCGTGCCAAATTTGATGTAAAACTCATACTTCCTTCTGGGGAATTTCCTTGGAATAATAAGAAGAGAATATCTTGTTTGTTTAATTTTAGTTTTCTTGTATTTAATTTTTATTTAGTAATAAAACTTTGTTTGTTTTACTTAAAGCATGATTAGGTAACTTCTTTCTGCTAGGGTGAAAGGTGAAATTTTTATTATTATAATTTAGATTAATCTCCCTTATTTTACAATATATAAATTATCTTAAAACCTGACTTAATTGGATACCGCCTTTATGGTCGGTTGGACTTAATTAAATTAATTTTAATATGACTTAATTGGATGCCGCCTTTATGGTCGGTTGGAATTAATTAAAATATGACTTGATCAGGATATCGCCTATATGGTCGGTTGGTAATATAATACAAATTTATATATTATAATAAAAGAGATTTCTAGATTTGAAATATTAAAGGTGGATCCTCTAACCCCCAACATTTTATTTCATTGTTGTAATTTTTACTTTTTAGTTTTCAACTTATTGCATGATTTTTTATGTATTTATGTATTTAGTAGTCATAGGTATATGTTGTAACTAAATACAATATCTAGGGTTGTGATGAATTCCAATATCAATGGTTTTATAAGTTGATTTGTCTTGTGTCTTGTGTAATGTTCTGGTTTATTTATTGAGTCTTAAACTTAATTCTTCTTGTTAATTGGCCACTAATAAGAACGATTTGGTAAATTAAAATGAACATGACGAGGGATTTTAGGTTTCAGCCTTAGACTCAATAGCTCACGATCTCACATTCACCTTAGAGATTTCCTTCCAGGATAGACATATACCTGTCGGGCGTGGGTAGCCATAATTGGAACTTAATCTTAATGAATTCGGAGTTTCTTAATTAACATAGACATATAGTTAATTGGGTTACTTTGGGTATTTGCATATGACCATCGATAGAGGCTTTTGCATATCTTCGTGTTCGAGGTTCACAAACATAAGATAATCACATCATCTTTAGAAAAATATTGGAAGGATTCACAACCCTAGATAATTTCATAATATTGATTACTTTTTAGAATTTACTTTTGCATTGTTTTAATTACTTGTCTTTAATTAAAATCACCAAGCAAACAACAATCAATTTTTAGATACTTATAGAGATTTAACTTCAATAAATTAATAGCATAGGTATTAAGTCCTCGTGGGATCAATATATTTTATATTACTTGAGTGATATATGCACTTGTGTTACGTGTGTGATTTCACCGATCAAGTTTTTGGCGTCGTTGCCAGGGACTTATTATCTTTTACTATTAATTTTGAGGTTAGATACCTTACGTGTGTCTAATTTATTTTTACTAATTATTTTTGTTTTCTTGTGTTTCAAGTTCTCAGAAACTACATGAGAAGAAGCAGAAACTTTGAAATTCGTCCGTTTGACCCAAAAATTGAAAGAACTATCAGACAATTGAGAAGGGAAGGGAAGGGTCGTCCTGCCGTGACCTCTCCTTACCCGTGCTTTCTTTCCTTCTTTCTCCCTTCTGTTCTGGTTCGCCGATGCCGGTCTCCAGTTTGCCGATTTTGGGGCCCCGTCGTTCTGTTGGGGGTCGTTTGGCCGTCAGATCTATTGACCGTATGGCTCCATTTGATCCTTCGTCCGATGAAGGTTTTTCGATTCAAAGTTCTCGTTCTGTGATTTCTGGTTCTTCGTCGGATCCGGTGAACTCTCTAGTTTCTTGTTCTTCGGTTGGTGCCTTAGTGTACGCTCAGACGTCTGGCCCTTCAGCCGAGTCTGGTCCTGGGTTGGGTCTTGTTCCTGCTGCTGGCCAGTTGGCCGTCCGAGCTACTTCTCGTGGTGTTTCTGTGACCGCTGATACTGCTCAGCCTGTGGTTTCTGGCCTTAAGTCTTCTATTTCTTCATCCGGGCTGTCTTCTTCGGTGCCGTTGTCCTTGATTTCGACTTCTCAGCCCAGCATTTCTCGGCATCTGATTGCTTCGGGAACTGCTGATCTACCTAATGTTCTCGGTAAGTCGGCCTGTATGGATTCTTCTCCTGGATCTGGTTTTGACTGTCTTGTTGGGGTTGGTTCTTCTTTGTTGGTTGGTGGTGCTGCTGCGAGTGTGGTGGATTCTGTTTTTTTGGAGACTGGTTCACAGCCGGTAGTGGTTTCTGGCCGTGGGGATGTTGGGAAACCTGTTGGTGAGGAGTTGAAGTCCTCGGCAGTGGCAGTTTTGTTTGATGCTAGGATTGATAATGGTGTTACTTTGGGGCAGGTTGTTGGTACTGGGGCATTGTTGGTGGATTGAGTTTAGGGTCTGAACTGTTGCCTTCTGTGTCTGAGGCTGTTTTTAGGTCTACCTCTGCTTTTGAACAGAATGATGTCCAGTTGACAAGCGTAAGTGAGATTAGTGATGCTTTGGGTGTGAGTCAGGTTGCTGTGTCTGTTGCTAATGAGGCTCCTACAGTAGCATTGGGGGGTAATGGTTCTGCTTGTCCTAAAAGTTATGCTAATGCGCTGAATGGACCTAAAGGAGTAGATCCTCTTGACTCGACATGTTTTTCTACCACACTACATTATGTTCAACCAAATGTTATTGATGGTAAGGTTATAGTGTGCCCTCCTGCTGAATTTATTGAAGAAGGTAGTGTGTATTGGCGGAGTACATTAGTTGGTTACTTTGTGGGTAAAAGACTTCCTTTTCAAACTGTCAACTCTATTACGCACAAGTTATGGGGGAGGCTTGGTTTGCTAGAGGTTCCAACCTCCGATAATGGCTTCTTTTTGTTTAGATTTGATAGCCTTCAAGAAGCTAGTGTGGTGTTGGACGGAGCCCCTTGGCATATGGCTAATAGACCGTTGGTTCTCAAACTTTGGCAACCAGGATTATCTTTGACCAAGGAGGACCTATTTAAGGTTATGGATAAGACTCTTTCACTTGCCTTTTGATTTATGGACGTCTAAAGGGATTAGTTGGGTGGCCAGTTCAGTTGGGAGACCTCTCAATGTTGACCATATTACCCTTTCCAGGAAACGGCTCAGTTTCGCTCGAGTTTATGTCGAGATTGATGCTCGGAACCCCCTCATCGAGGAGATTATTTTCCAGTATCCTAATGGTACTAGGGTACCTATTAGGGTTGAGTTTGAATGGGTTCCTGTGAAATGTACCACTTGTGAAGTTTTTGGCCATTCAGTGAATTCATGCCCTAAAAAGGCTCATAGTAAGGAGGTTAGTAAACCTTCTCAACCCTGGATTCCCAAGCCGTCTATTCCTTATATGGATAAAGTTGCTACGGCTGACACTACTAAGGAAAATGAGGGTGTCTGGATCCCGGTCTCTAAGAAGAAGAAAGGCAAGGGAGCGACTGTGACCACTCCTTTTAGCTCGAGCGGTGATGTGATTCAGGATGTTTCCACTGGCATGATTCTTCTATTGGGTGAGTGCTCTTCTGATAGGTTGGAATCGGCTCTGGTAACTCCTCTTATGTCTGTGGTTTCGTCTGAGGCAGTTTTTATGGAGGCAGAGGGAAATAAGGAAGATGAGTGTTCCCTTGCTTTTTCACTTCTTGTCGAGGATCTTCCTAAGTCTGTTTTAGCTGAGTGTCCGCCTTCTGGAGCTTATGATTCGCCCACTCCCATTGTTAACAGTTTGGCTAATAAGGCCATTGACTCTCTGGAGATCAAGAAATTGGCTTATGGTAACAAATCTAGAAAGGGTTCTGGTGGTAAGAGGAGTCAGAAACGGCAGTCCCCGAGGGGGGGTCGTCGGCACTGATTTGTTTGGGTTTGGCTCTACTCTTCTCTATTTTAATGATTTTTGGTTGTTGGAACATTCGGGGTCTCAATGACCCATTAAAACATGCTGAAGTTAGGAGGTTTCTTCCTGATGAGAAGCTCTCATTGTGTGGTTTAGTTGAAACCAAGGTTAAGGAGGTTAATTTTGTGAATGTCTCTCGTGCGATTAATCCTTCATGGAAGTTTTTTTGCCACTCTGATATTCGCCCGTTTGGTCGTATCTGGGTGTGTTGGAACCCTAGTGACATTGATGTTAGCATTATTCGCTCTTCAGCTCAAGTTATTCATTGTAGTGTGTCTCATATTTCTGGGATGTGGAATTATGTGGTTTCAGTGGTTTATGGTGAGTGTGACTACGAGAAGCGTCGGGAGCTTTGGCCGACCTGATTTCTAGTGGTAGTGTTTTTTATGATTCTCCGTGGCTTGTTTTGGGAGACTTCAATGCTATTCGCTCTCCGATTAAGCATTGTGGTGGATCTGTGGCTTGGCCGGCTTGGAAAGACGATTTGGGCTGCTGTTTGGGTCAGGCTGGTTTGGATGATCTTTAGTTCTATGCTTTTCAGTTTACTTGGTTTAATAACCAGATTCAGTCTCCTATTTGGCGTAAGTTGGACCGTGTTCTCGTTAATTCTTCTTGGGAGTGTCTCTTCCCGGGTTATTCTGCCCGCTTTCTTCCCCCTGGATTTCAGATCATTCTCCTATGGTAGTTAAACTTACAGAGCTCCCTAAGAGGAAAATTCCCTTCAAATTCTTTGATTTTTGGGTTGATCATCCCGATTTTCTCTCTGTTGTGGCTAGGGCTTGAGATATTGATGCTCATGGTACTCCGATGTTCCGTTTATGTTGTAAGCCGAAGAATGTTAAGTTGACCTTGAAGAAGTTTGATGTTGAGCATTTCTCTAAAATTCCGTGTAGGGTTTTGGAGATTAGGAGGGAAATGGATAGAGTGCAGTGTGCTTTACAGGAGTGCCCTAGTGACCCTGCTCTGTTAGCGGAAGAAGCTAGTCTTTCGTTACAGTATGGTGACATGAGTCGGGCTGAGGAAGGCTTCAATAGACAGAAATCTCGTGTTCAGTGGCTAAACCTTGGGGATCAGAATACTAAATTCTTCTTTATTGCTATGAAGAGTTTTCACGGCCGTAGCAAGATTACTTCTATCACTAAGGAGGATGGGACCCGTGTGGAGGATGATGTTTTGGTTAGAGATGAGATTGTTCCTTTTTTTGAGACCCTTTTGGGTCCCCAGCACTGTCAGCAGGATATTGATAGGGTTGCCATTCGATCTGCTATTACTAGACAAGTGACTGCTGAGCAGAGTGAGACTCTTACCCGGGAGGTTTCAGATGAGGAGATTAAGGCTGTCTTGTTCGCGCTGAAGGACAATAAAGCTCCAGGCCCATATGGGTTTAATTCAGGTTTCTTTAAGAAGTCTTGGAGTATTGTAGGGGATGATGTCCTTTGTGTTATTCACTATTTCTTTTCCTCTGGGCATCTCTTGAGGCAGGTTAATGCTACTTCTATTGCTTTGATTCCTAAGATTCCCAACCCTTCCCAGGTTAAGGATTATCAGCTTATTTTTTGTTGCAACACTATTTACAAGTGTATTGCTAAGCTTATTGCGAATAGGATCAAGGTTATCCTTCCATCTGTGATCAGTCATAATTAATCTGCTTTTGTTGTGGGTAGGCGTATCAGCGACAATATTCTTTTGTGTCAGGAATTGGTTCGGAATTATCATCGGACTGGTGGTTCCCCGAGATGTGCTCTTAAGATTGACTTTATGAAAGCTTATGACACTGTTCGTTGGGACTTTTTGAATGAGCTTTTGCGGACTGTTGGTATTCCAGAGAGGATGGTGGGTTGGATTCAGGAGTGTATTCTATTAGGTTTTCTGTGTCTATTAATGGAGAGTTGCATGTTTTTTTTCTCTAGGGGTCGCAGGTTGCGACAACATAACATAAATGTCAAACAAGGTGTCTAAAGTCATCAACAACTTTGCCAAAAAATTCAACAAAAGGAAAAACAAAAAAATCAAGAAAATCCAACAAAGGTGCCTAATAAGTCAACAAATGTGACAATTTGTTTCCAAAATATCTAAAGTTGTCTCCTTGCACCAAAAGCTCCTAAATTTTGTGGCCTTCATGTAACTAGGCCCAAGCCTAGATTGATCCATTGGGTGCTTCTATTACAAGAATTTGACGTGGAGATCCGAGATATGAAGGGGACAGATAATCAAATTGTAGATCACTTGTCTAAGCTCGAAAATGGAGGTACAACTGGCAATGAATCGACAATTAATGAAATTTTTCCAGATGAACATTTTTTTCCCATCAAGCAGCAGGAAGTTCCATGGTATGCTGACTATGTAAACTACATAGTATCGGGGAAATGGCTGTTGGAATGGACACATCAGCAAAGAAAAAAATTCTTCAATGAAGTCAAACACTATGTCTAGGATGAGTCGTACATATTCAAACATTGTGTTGATCAGTTATTAAGGTTTGTGTACTCCATGAGGAGGTCAATAATATCCTGCAGCATTGTCATTCATCACCATATGGCGGACACTTTAGCGGAGATAAAACCACGGCCAAAGTGCTGCAATCAGGTTTATTCTGGCCCACCTTGTTTAAAGATGATCACTTATTCATTCTTCAATGTGACAGGTGCAAGAGAATGAGAAATAAAGGACGTTTTCAAAGCATTCTCGAAGTGGAGATACTTGATGTATGAGGGATTGACTTTATGGAACCCTTTATTCCATCATATGGAAACTTGTACATTCTGGTTGCAGTAAACTACGTCTCCAAAAAGGTTGAAGCAACATCACTACCATCGAATGATTCCAAAGTGGTTTTAAAATTCCTCAAAAAGAATATTTTCACTCACTTCGGAACACCTCGAGCGATCATCAGTGATGGTGGCACACACTTTTGCAACAGAAACTTCGAAGCACTTCTAGCGAAATACGGAGTTACTTAAAAAGTTGCCACTGCTTAACATCCGTAGTCTAGTGGTCAGGTTGAAATTTCCAACAGAGAAATCAAAAGAATCATGGAAAAAACTGTTTGTTCAACGAGGAAGGACTGGTCCAGAAAACTGGATAATGCATTATGGGCCTACCGAACAGCTTTTAAGACACCCATTGGAATGTCCCCATACCGACTAGTGTTTGGAAAGACATGCCATTTGTCTGTGGAGCTTGAACATAAATCGTATTGGGCACTGACAAAGTTGAATTTTGATCTGCAAGCAGCATGGGAGAAACAGCTCTTACAATTGAATGAATTAGAGGAATTCTGCATCCATGCTTATGAGAATGCCAAACTGTACAAAGAATAGACCAAGAAGTGGCATGATCAGAAAATAGTACGCAGACAACTGGAACCAGGGTAGCAAGTGTTGTTATACAATTCAAGGTTGAAAATTTTCCCTGGAAAGCTGAAATCGTAGTGGTCAGGTCCATTTGTGATCACCTAAGTTTTACCCTAGGGAGCTGTTGAGCTACATGACCCAAACTCCAATGATACATTCAAAGTCAACAGCCAACGTGTCAAGCACTACTGAGGAGAATCCATCAAGCGTCAAAAAGAGAGTCTCACACTTGCCGATCCAGCCTAACGTTTGGGCAGTCATGTCTAGCTGACGACGTTAAACTTAGCGATAGCATAGAGGCAACCCATGTAATTTGTGTATATATTGAGATTTTGTGTGTTTTATTTTTGTAGGAAAAGTCACTGAAAGAATGGACGACATTCTCGCAAAACTTCACAAGCATTTTCCTTCTCTCCCTCAAAACTCTCTGATGAAAGTCTACAAAGCATGCATTGAAAAAATGAGACTTCTGATGATCAAAGGTATTCCTAGTGATATTCGTTGGATAATTGAAGCACGAGTTCGCTTGGCAGGTGAGTCATCTGACTTTTTCATTTCATTTCTGTCTGGTTTAGGAAAAAACACCTATGCTAAGAAAAGAAGAGCTAAACGTTTAGGTGTTTGTTATAAATGTGCACGATGTACATGCAATACTCGTGGTCGTTCTTTAAGAATGGTGTTTGATAATCCCAAAGATAAAATAAAATTCATTAGGGATGGCATGAGTAAGGAGTCCTTAGGTGATATATCATTGACTCTTGAGACGCATCACAATGGATATGTCTACCGCACAATTCACAATTTACATACACAGTTTCGAAGAGAAAGACAAAAATTGAGTCTCGGGAATCTGACTTTAAAAGACCCTATTTACCCATTTATAAGAAAATTGGATGGGAAGCTTTTCTCTGACCTATTGAGGTCATTCAAACCGTTACTACTTGTACTTATTATTGTCTTTACATAATAATTATGATTTTCTGTTTTTTGATTCCTTTTTATTTTCGCCGACAAGATCCTGACTTTTTGACTTTCATGATATATTTTATTGTTCCTCTAATAATTGTCATTTGTCAAATACTGTTGGATAATTATGACCCATAGCGTCTCTATTTGTACAGATCATGGTGTTGTTGTACAAATTAACTATGGGACAAAGAGATTGCACTCTTATCATTTGTGATTAGATCACCTTAGATGTATAAATGATGAGAGGTCCCTATGATTTGTTCCTAGACAGAGAATGATATGAGACAGTATCAGTCCGCGAAAGATAAATCATTAAATATCCCTAGTCAGAGTATTATCGAGATTGGACATCGATAAATACGTAAAAGACTAGTATTGCACTTGTGCGCGTTTGTGAGGGCACAACGGCATAGTTCTCATATATTTGGGTATAGGATACTCATGCAAGTGTAGTAGGAGGTTGTGTTTCACCGATGGTACGGGAAACAGCTTCGCTCTGGATAGACCCCCTCGGAATCCCATTGGTAGTATGACTATATGTCTATGGGAGTCCGACATCAGGGTAGGTGTATTTGGTCTTAACCTGAGACTTGCACCGCTAATGCTTACGACAATCGATATACTTGAGTTGAGGTCGTCCAGGGGTGTAACAGGTCATGCGTACGCCGATACTGGGTATATTGAGAATCGTAAAGTATTGGGTGTGATGTCAAGACGGAAGTATCACTCCAGTCATAGTGGAGACGATGTCACGTAGGATACGGTATTAGTACTCTTAAGTGATGCGCGGCCATCGGGATATTATGACTAGGTCATAAATATCCGATTATAGAGACTAGTTGCCAGACATCCGACAAGTGCTTCGTACGAGGCAGACACAACTCCAGCCCCAGGCCTAGCACGTGACCGTCCGATACTGGATCGATATACACGATACGATGTATACTACGCCTGATACAGATCATATATTCCTGTAAGGATATTTTCGGAGAATTGGGTAGGCATGGGGCTTTGCTAGAGGCCAACCTTGTCTTGTAAATCAGTATAAACGTAGTACGAGGTACTTATGTGTTCGGATAGTCCGACGACCGTATTTACTGCCAACATATCCGGGGATCTCATGGGTCGCTTCCCAATGATTCACCGATGACGTATGACTCGCACATTTATTAATCTGGGATTAATTTGATGAGAGAGAAAATTAATCAGGGATTAATAACGGAGATATTTTATCTAGGATAAAATATCGTCTAAAGAGAGAAAACGATTAATTTGGAATTAATTGGTAAAGTTAATATATTCGATATATTAAACGAAATTGGATTTCGACGCGGAATTGAAATTGGATTTTGATTCGGGCGAACGAATTAATTTAGAATTAATTCGTTAGCGACGTGAATAGTGGATTCACTAGGCGTAATCATTTAATTACGACGCAACGGAAAATTCGCTAATTAGGAATTAGCGAACCCGAGCCCGAGAGTGATTGCGAGCGCATTCGTATTTCGAATTCGAGTGCGGTAACGTAAGTCACATCAAGCGTCAAATCATTCGTCACATCAAACATCACTTTGAGTGATGTGATTGATTGATGTGATTGATTGATTGAAAGACTACATGTCACTTTGATAAAGTGATATGAATAGTTGATGGTTTTAGGTGAAATAGTGTAAGTTGGTGAGACATTTACCTTTTGATTATTTAATATATTATTTGGTAATTGTTTTAGTATATTTTCATGGAAAATATATAAAGCATTTTGGAAAATGATTTGACCAACTTTAATACACAATTTCTCTCCTCCTTTTCTCTCTCACATCTCACGACCATGGAGGGCTAAATTGCTCACTGGTTTTTACCAAAATGCCGAGCAAATGGAAGCCTTGTGCCTTGATTTTGTGGCAAAATCAAGCGGAGCTAGCACTCCGAGAGACTTGCGAAGGTGATAGGGAAACTTACCCGTGAGCCGGGAATCATTCGACGAAGATTCGGAACTCAAATTCAACACTCAAAACAGAAAATTGTGGGCTGTGAACTGCAGTGTTGGGCGCACCTTGGAGGACCTCAAACTTGTTTTGTTTGTCTTCAATTCGTCTCAACCGATCAATGTAAGTATTCCGCAACTTCTTTGATATGTATTTCACATTTCTTCATGCCTGTTTGATGATCTTGGGACCTAGAATAAAACCAACAATGGCATCAAGAGCCTAGGTTCAAGCATGAAATTTTAGGGCTTAAAATTTGGGTAAATTGATTTTGAGCATGATTTGGTTAAATTGTTTGATTGAGCATGCTTAATATATGTTTAATTGAAGATTGATTGGATCAATTTCATGAAATTAAGTTTGGAACAAATTTCCCCAATTTTTTGGAGTTTGGCTGAATGTAGTAAGCATATTGGAATTCTTGGAATTTTTTGTTTTTTGATTCATTAGATGGATTAGAATCATGTAGGATGATGTTAATTTGAAATTAATTGGATTGAATTTTGAATTGAACAAAATCCCCAAAATGCTTATGTTGGCCGAATTCCATAAGTCCCTAATGTCTTGGAATTTTTTGATTTTTGATAATTGGATGTATTGGAAATCATTCGGGAAGTTAATTCGATGTCGATTGTGGAATTAATTGGATTGAATTCGAATCGGACAAAAAAAAATAACTCCCTTGGCCGAGACTTTGAGCATGGTGAATGGGTTTGATTTTTCATTAATGTGTTGGACATGTGATGATGATGATGAACATGATTAATTGGACTAATTTAATGTTTTGGAAATATTGATTTAGGTGATTAATCATAAAATACACTTTAGGTAATTAAATTGGAAAATTGGAATTTAGTAATTTAATTATTTAGGCCTTAAAATTGGATTTGGGCTTTTAAAGTTGTAAATGGGCTTAATGGGTTTTGTTGTACAAAGTTAAGTTTAGGCCAAATGGATTGGATCCAATTGGGCCCAAAACCACTTCCATAAAGCCCAAATGCGACTTATAAACCTTTAAAGTTTAATTGGGCCTAATGGGCCAAAATTGATTTCTAGGCTTATGGGGTTACTCCTTGATTGGGCTTTGGTTGCCGAAGCCCATGCCTTAGAGAAATTAATTGAAAGCCCATTGGACTTGAATTGAATTGACGTTAGACGTTAATCGGGCTTTGAGACCCGTTGTGATTAAATTGGAATTTAAGTCGTAAAAGGTTTATTAATAAAGTGTAATATTTAATTTGGAATTAAATAGTGAATTAGTATTAAATACATATTAAATTGGATTTAATGTTGTAGTTTAATTTAATTCGAGAATTCGTACTTTGAGTACTTTTCGCAAAACGAGTTTGACTCGCACAAAATCAAATCGTTGTTTGAATATTGGATGATCACTAATATCAGATTAATTAATTTGATTAGATTGATTGATAACATGCTTGTGTGAATACATGGTTGTGATGAATGAATAATGTATATCGGATGAATATTAGTCGGGTGGGGGCAATTTTGGAAATTGTTGTAATAAATTTGATTTATTAAATTGGACCTGCGTGTCCAGCCTTATCACCTCTATTCTCTTTGTATTCTCTTCTCACCTATTCCCCTCAATGTAAATGAGGTTTCTTTAGAAGTGTAGTGTAACGGGTAGAAGTAATACAAGTGCTAGTTTGAGAAAGAAAGAGAAAGATTTGATCTAGGATCAATGTGTTAAGTATCCATCCGCATATCATTATTATTTATTTTCATATGCGCTTTATTATGTGTTTAGAATGCATGTTTAAGGGTGTATGATGATGAGACATTAATAAAGATAATAAATTGGTAGCCAATTTGCACGCGAAAAACCCTCATCAAATATCATGCGTTTTTCCTTCCATTGAGTGATTCTTACTCAAGATCCGAGACTGGCATTGGGTTGTTGGCCAAAGTCAAGCCCTTTTTCCGTCGAAGATGTGTTTGAATCACGAGAGTTTTGTTCCATATTGGTGTCATGTCTAAGTTGTGGTTTGTTGGCCAAAGTCAAGACCACTTCTTGTCCATTGACATTGATTATTAAGCTTTCCATGGTCAATGGGTCGCGCTTGACTGGGATCACTAGGTTTGTTGTGCCAAAGCCAAGGCTTAGTTGATTCAGAGGAAAAAAGGTTAGGGTACATATTGGATATGTAGGCATATATATGATATATGTTTCGGACTTGGATGTCCACCTACTGGATCTAGGAATTGGATTGGATCCAATTGATCTTAGAGATCTACCTAGTTAATTATCATACAATTTGTTGGCCAAAGTCAAGATTGTGTGATATTTAACGGGATCCTAGCCCACTAGGAAACGCGGTTTCCCGAGTACTCGACAGAGGGTTAGAGGCTCGCCGAAAAATAGTGGGAGGCAAGAATTGAATTTGTAATATTCGTTCAATTACTCGTCATACGTGCTCGAACAAATATCACTCGTCAAATAAATTAAAATATTAGTTGGACTAATATTTAATGTTGTTTTAATTAATATAGTTGGACTATATTCAAACAAATTCAATAAAATAGTTGATTTTATAATTGGATTATAGTAATCAATATAATTGATTAATATTATAGTTGATTAAATAATTGCATTATTGTAATCATTATAATAAATAGTACCTGGAAATAATTGATTAAATAGTTGGACTATTGAAATCAAAATAATATTGAAAGATTGACATTTAAAACATAATCCTAGGGAAAAATGTATTTAAATGGTTTAATTTTCATATTGGGAATTATTTCAGGATGGTCATGGAAATAATAAATAAGTTACTTTATTTGATAAAATAACACATTATGCCTAAGCCCATAATTAAGCAAATAGTAGAGCATAATCTTTGGAAGATTTATGTGATGATGACTTTAGTGCTTAATTCGATATACTTGTCATAAATCTATGTTTAGATTTAAGAAGTATTAAAATTGTAATTTATGATTCATGGAGAATTAATGACTATTCTCAATGAGATAAAGTCAAACTTTGCAATTATGTAAGTAGCGCATGGCGCACCTTACTTTGATATTCTAGAAACCAAAGGCTTGGCCAAAGGCTTCTGAAATGTAGAGAAGGGTAAAGGCAAAATCATTATAATCTTCTGGGAAGATAAAAGACATATCCCAAAGTGACTGCCGTTTGGATATGGCAGACACGAAGGAATTAAAGAAAGGGCAAGGCTCTGACTTTAAGAATGTTTGTCAAAATTATGTTCACTACTAGTATTGAAATTGGATTTTAAATACTTAGTGTGGTACATAAAATATATGTATTGATGTTCAGAATCTGCTGTGAGTAGGATACTGACTTCAAGCTCAGATTCATCTGTGAATCGGAAACGGGACGAAAGTCACTGTTTCGACCGTAGATACCTAAGTTTAAGAACTACCATTCGGGTGTGTACCGATATTAGGAAACTGTTATAATGTAACTAGTTTGACTAGGAACATTATCTCTATATCATATCAGCGTTTAATCCGTTGCGGATAAACCTTTATATTCTAGAACACTAAAGTGTTTCATTATAAAAGATGATATTGAGATGTACACATTAGATGTGAATAACAGTATTTATATTTTGAATATAAATAAAATCTTGAACATATGATATGACAAAATACTAATAGCTCATACTGATTTGATCAGAATAAACTTGTTTGTGGCATTGTTGTCTGGGACACAATTAAACAAGACTCGTATATCCACACTTTTGAAGAATGGGTACTAGGACTAATTTGACTAATCAAATAAAGTCTACGAATCTAGTTTATTAGGTAAAGTACCTAAAACACTATTTACTTGGTAATAGTGAAAGTGTCACCGATCTGTTAGCCCTATTCATAGTGAAGTAAGTGGGCCCATATCTAGCTAGGCTAGAAGTGGATATGAATGTTTCGTGACCTCAACGGATGTAGCATCACATTATGGTTATGTGTTTCTTTTGAAAAACACAAATCGGAAACTTTTGAAGTTTCGACACGAAATAGATAGAAAGATCGGCTATTGTATTATACCGTCACGGTAAGACCGTAATGGAAAATACTTAAGCAATAAGTTTAATAAATACTTCTTGAAAGAGTATAGTATTCTTTCAAATGAGGACTCCTACCGGAACACGTCAATAGACGGTGTGTCCGAACGGAGAAACCAGATTTTGTTGGACATGATAAGGTTCATCAAGAGTCGCTCTCTACCATTTTCCTTCAACAGATATGCATTAACAGTGCAAAACTTATTTAGAATAAAGTTCCATAAAAAATCTGTTTGACAGAATTCATATTGGATATAAACGGGAAAGAAACAGGGTTTCACACCTCCTGAAGATTTGGGAATGCAAGGCATACGTTTGGATGATACCAAACCAGAACCCAAATTGGATAAATGCCAAATTATAGGTTATCCTAGGGGAAACCATAAGTATAGTACTTATAGATCTCACATGAGAACAATGTGATTGTTGCTCACCATGTGGTTTTCCTTAGAGGAATACCGATATGCAGTGGTCAGTGGGAGGACAGTAAAACTCGATGAAAATCGGAGTGATACTTTTCAAGGCACGAAGTCCTTAATGGAACACAAATAGTTAATCAATGATGAAACTATACCAGTAATCTTCAAATACACAAGAACCGCGTAGATAGGAGAGAATCAGAAAACAACCTGGGGTATGGGTTTCTGATGTCACCTTATAAAGATGTCAATCTTATTGAGGAAGACAAAACGACTACGTTTTAGGAAGTTATACAAGGTATCGACTCCCTTATATGACAAAGTGTCATGAGTCCAAAATGGATTCCATGTATATCAACCAAGTTTGGATACTAGTTGATGTACCGTAAGGCATTGTGCCTATTGGTACTGTATAAGTCTTCAAGGAAGACATACATGGAAGGCAACATACCAACGTACAAAGCTAGGCTTGTAGCGGAAAGGTATCGTTATCAACATTGTGTTGATTACGGTTCAACCTTTTACCTGTTGCCATGGTAAATCCATTTGGATAATGCTTGCTGAAGCTGTACATTTCATTTATGAAATGTGTCAGTTAAAGATCAAAATCGCTTTCCTTAAACGGAAACCTTTTTGGAGGATGTTTATAACATCCTGACGATTTTGTCGTAATAAAACCATCAAACAAGGTTTGCGGGTTATTCGATCCATGTTTGGATTGAAGCAAGCATTAGGTTCTTGGAACCAACGTTTTGATGTAATCATAATGGTGTATGATTTAATTCAAAACGAAAATAATTCTTGTGTATATAAGAGGGTTAGTGGGAGCGCACTGACAGTGGCTTTCCTATATAAAATAATGATAACATATTCATTTCTTGGAAATGATATTCCCATAAAACAATCGGTGAAAGCTTGGCTTTCATAGAAATTCTCCGTAGAATTCTTGGGAGTAACAACCTTTATTCTAGGAATAAAGATCTACTGGGATAGATTTAAAGTTGTTAACACTCTCTGAGAAATTGTACATTGAAAAATGTACGCGACCTGGTGTCTCATACGCTTTGAGCATATGGATTCACAAACAGGCCAATCCGAGTGATAGTCACTGGATTGAAGTTAAGAACATACTTAGTATCTTAGAGAACTAAGGATGCTGTCTTAGACAATGGAGAAGGAGAACTTGAAGTGACTGGGATCACTGTAGCAAGTTTCCTATAACCGATAAAGACGACTAAAAGTCGCAAACAGTACTATATAGTTTGAAAAACGGTACAGTGAGCTGGAAATCTTCCAAGCAAGATACTGTTACCGAATAAACAACAATGGCGGGTTAATTTCAGCAGCTGAGGCAGCAATAGAAGCCATTTGGGTCGATAATAAATCTAATTAGATTAGATATAATTCTGTTAGCGGCTGAGCTAGGCGTCAGCACAGGCTAAAGAATTAATGGTCTCATCAACGATCCAGATATATACTTCGATATTCATCTTATTCGTTCGGATCATACATCATGGCGATGTGATGATCAAATAAATTACATCAGACAATAATCATTCAAATCCGCTGACGAAAAGCTTTTCTCAGCAGTTTGAGCCAACCGTACATAGTTCGGGTGTAAGACACTCGAGTGACTGGCTATAGGCCAAGTGGGAGATTGTTGGATAATTATGACCCATAGCGTCTCTATTTGTACAGATCATGGTGTTGTGTACAAATTAACTATGTGACAAGGAGATTGCACTCTTATCATTTGTGATTAGATCACCTTATATGTATAAATGATGAGAGGTCCCTATGATTTATTCCTGGACGGAGAATGATATGAGACAGTATCAGTCCACGAAGGATAAATCATTAAATATCCCTAGTCAGAGTATTATCGAGATTGGACATCGATAAATACGTAAAAGACTAGTATTGCACTTGTGCGCATTTGTGAGGGCACAACAGCATAGTTCTCATATATTTGGGTATAGGATACTCATGCAAGTGTAGTAGGAGGTTGTGTTTCACCGATGGTACGGGAAACAGCTTCGCTCTGGATAGACCCCCTCGGAATCCCATTGGTAGTATGACTATGTATCTATGAGAGTCCGACATCAGGGTAGGTGTATTTGGTCTTAACTTGAGACTTGCACCGCTAATGCTTACGATAATCGATATACTTGAGTTGAGGTCGTCCAGGGGTGTAACAGGTCCTGCGTACGCCGATACTGGGTATATTGAGAATCGTAGAGTAATGGGTGTGATGTCAAGACGGAAGTATCACTCCAGTCATAGTGGAGATGATGTCACGTAGGATACGGTATTAGTGCTCTTAAGTGCTGCGCGGCCATCAGGATATTATGACTAGGTCATAAATATCCGATTATAGAGACTAGTTGCCAGACATCCGACAAGTGCTTCGTACGAGGCAGACACAACTCCAGCCCCAGGCCTAGCACGTGACCGTCCGATACTGGATCGATATACACGATACGATGTATACTACGCCTGATACAGATCATATATTCCTGTAAGGATATTTCCGGAGAATTGGGTAGGCATGGCGCTTTGCTAGAGGCCAACCTTGTCTTGTAAATCAGTATAAACGTAGTACGAGGTACTTATGTGTTCGGATAGTCCGACGACCGTATTTACTGCCAACATATCCGGGGATCTCATGGGTCGCTTCCCAATAATTCCCGATGACGTATGACTCGCACATTTATTAATCTGGGATTAATTTGATGAGAGAGAAAATTAATCAGGGATTAATAACGGAGATATTTTATCTAGGATAAATGACATGAATCCAACAACTCAAGGAACATTAGATCCTTTGCAATTGCCAACAGGCCCAATCACACGCCAAAGAGCTAAGAAGATCAGAGACGCAATGGCGGGGCTAGCGCAGAATGCCATGGTCGAGTGTGACAGACAACTCCGGGGCATATTGGCGTCACATGAGGGCTTCAATGGAGTGGGTCCGAAGCTATTTCACTTGACCCAAGTCATACCAGAGTAACGCACCAGCAATCTTGAAGCCGAGTATATTTTTAACGGATCAAGCCGATTCAAGCCCGACACTAAATATTCGGCCAAGACAAGATATGGACTTTATGACACATCATTATGCCTTTATACATGGAATCCACGAATTTGGAGGACTTTGGTGCAAGGAAACAACTTTAGACAATTTGGAAAAGTTTTCCACATTTGTTGACTTTTATGATTTTGTGTTTTTACTTTAGAACTTTTTTGGCAAAGTTATTTATTAAGTCTTTGTTTGTTATTGATTAAGTCTTTGTTTCTTTTGACTTTGTGTTTGTTATTAAATGTCTATAAGGGCATGGCCATTTAATAGCCATTAGTTAGCAACTTAGGGTGTTTTGGTCATTTTGCACCCATTAGGGTTTATTTCATTGTAACTATTTAAACTCATTTCATCTTAATGAGAAGCTAATCACCAAATTTCGAAATTCATCTCCATTGAGAGCTTGGCTTTGTCCAAAAATTGCTTAAGGGAGGGATTCCCCTTATTTCATGCAATCGACTTATCTAAGGCGTGGCAACCTTAGTGGCGTCTCCGTGCTAGCAGAACACTTCAAGGAATCATCTTAAGGGTTCTAAAGACAAGACAAGTTCTTTGTGGGTCTTCTTTGTGGCCTTGGAAGGGTTTTGTTCCTACAAAATCAAATTTGCGGTTCTTGGGGTTCTGTCCGCTGCGAGGGGTTTGCTTGGCCTAATCCTCCAAGTGAGTTCCGCGTCAATAAAATCGTCTAAAGAGAGAAAACGATTAATTTGGAATTAATTGGTAAAGTTAATAAATTCGATATATTAAACGAAATTGGATTTCGACGCGGAATGAAATTGGATTTTGATTCGAGCGAACAAATTAATTTAGAATTAATTCGTTAGCGACGTGAATAGTGGATTCACTAGGCGTAATCATTAATTACGACGCAACGGAAAATTCGCTAATTAGGAATTAGCGAACCCGAGCCCGAGAGTGATTGCGAGCGCATTCGTATTTCGAATTCGAGTGCGGTAACGTAAGTCACATCAAGCGTCAAATCATTCGTCACATCAAACGTCACTTTGAGTGATGTGATTGATGATGTGATTGATTGATTGAAAGACTACATGTCACTTGATAAGTGATATGAATAGTTGATGGTTTTAGGTGAAATAGTGTAAGTGGTGAGACATTTACCTTTTGATTATTTAATATTATTTGGTAATTGTTTTAGTATATTTTCATGGAAAATATATAAAGCATTTTGGAAAATTCTTTGACAACTTTAATACACAATTTCTCTCCTTTTCTTCTCTCACAATCTCACGCCCATGGAGGGCTAAATTGCTCACTGGTTTTTACCAAAATGCGAGCAAAGGGAAGCCTTGTGCCTTGATTTTGTGGCAAAATCAAGCGGAGCTAGCACTCCGAGAGACTTGCGAAGGTGATAGGGAAACTTACCCATGAGCCCGGGAATCATTCGACGAAGATTCGGAACTCAAATTCAACACTCAAAACAGAAAATTATGGGCTGTGAACTGCAGTGTTGGCGCACCTTGGAGGACCTCAAACTTGTTTTGTTTGTCTTCAATTCGTCTCAACCGATCAATGTAAGTATTCCGCAACTTCTTTGATATGTATTTCACACTTCTTCATGCTTGTTTGATGATCTTGGGACCTAGAATAAAACCAACAAATACTACTGTAATTATTACTCACCTTTTTTTCAGGATCTATAAATTTAGCTCGTCATTGCTCTCTTAAACACATCTAGATTAGAGAGAGTAAAAAAAACAAAAACAAAACAAAAAACAAATGGAAGCAACTTCAAGAAGACGAGTCGTTAACGTTTGTGTGTTATGTGGGACTAGTTCTGGATCTAAACCAGAATTTGTTGAGGCAGCAAAAGAATTGGGTAGAGTCATGACTAAGAGGAATATACACTTAGAATATGGCGGTGAAAATCTTGGACTGATGGGTTACATTTCAAAGGCCGTACAGGAATGAGGTAGTCAAGTTTTGGGAATTATTCCAAAAACCTTTGGCGGATGCAAAATCTTATGGACATTCAAACGGAGAGGAATGCATTGTGTCAGATATGTCCGATGACTTGTTGAAATGATTCATCGTGCTGATGCTTTTATCGCTTTGCCAGGTGGCTTGGGCATGATGAATGAAAAGTTTTACAGTAATATCTTGGGCGAACTTGAACATACACCAAAAAAAACAATTGGACTGTTTAATGTTGATGAATTTTTTTGACTTTTTTTTTGTTTTTCTTGAAGATTCCAGGAGAAACAAGTTCCTTTCAAAACCCGTAAAAGATTATCTCTTCACTGCCAGAACATCTAATAATTTAATTGACCAACTCTTGACGTTTGAACCAAATATTGACCCTATCCTTTCAAGTTGAAGTTGAACTAGTCGATGTCGTGGTAAGAAGCATCGGATAAATCTGGATCTTAACCTTTAGTTTCTTTTTTGATGTAGATACAATTGACAATTCCATGCTAACCTGGTACTATCTTCTAAACTTTTCTTCTTTTTTTAAAGACATTGGGGACAATGTCTCAATTAGGTTTGGGGGAGGGCATAGTTTGACTAATATCTTGTTTTATTTTTTGTGTGTGTTGTTTTTGCTTTGTTATATATATAAAAAAAAAAATGATATATATATATATATAATATATATATATTATATATATATAATAAAAAAAAATTGTTTTGATTTTATATTTTTACATTGAAGCAACATCACTACCATCGAATGATTCCAAAGTGGTTTTAAAATTCCTCAAAAAGAATATTTTCACTCATTTCGGAACACCTCGAGCGATCATCAGTGATAGTGGCACACACTTTTGCAACAGAAACTTCGATGCACTTCTAGCCAAATATTGAGTTACTTACAAAGTTGCCACTGCTTAACATCCATAGTCTAGTGGTCAGGTTGAAATTTCCAACAGAGAAATAAAAAGAATCCTGGAAAAAATTGTTTGTTCAACGAGGAAGGACCGGTCCAGAAAACTGGATAATGCATTATGGGCCTACCGAACAGCTTTCAAGATACCCATTGGAATGTCCCCATACCGACTAGTGTTTGGAAAGACATGCCATTTGTCTGTGGAGCTTGAACATAAATCGTATTGGGCACTGATAAAGCTGAATTTTGATCTGCAAGCAGCGGGGGAGGAGAAACAACTCTTACAATTGAATGAATTAGAGGAATTATGCATCCATGCTTATGAGAATGCCAAACTGTACAAGAAAAGACCAAAAAGTGGCATGATCAGAAAATAGTACGCAGACATCTGGAACCAGGGTAGCAAGTGTTGTTATAACAATTCAAGGTTGAAACTTTTCCCTGGAAAGCTGAAATCACAGTGGTTAGGTCCATTTGTGATCACCCAAGTGTTACCCTACGGAGCCGTTGAGCTACATGACCCAAACTCCAATGATACATTCAAAGTCAACAGCCAACGTGTCAAGCACTACTGAGGAGAATCCATCAAGGGTCAAAAAGAGAGTCTCACACTTGCCGATCCAGCCTAACGTTTGGGCAGTCATGTCTAGCTGACGACGTTAAACTTAACGATAACATAGAGGCAACCCATGTAATTTTGTGTATATATTGAGATTTTGTGTGTTTTTTTTTGTAGGAAAAGTCACTGAAAGAATGGAAGACATTCTCGCAAAACTTCAAGCATTTTCCTCTCTCCCTCAAAACTCTCTGATGAAAGTCTACAAAGCATGGATTGAAAAAATGAGACTTCTGATGATCAAAGGTATTCCTAGTGATATTCGTTGGATAATTGAAGCACGAGTTCACTTGGCAGGTGAGTCATCTAACTCTTTCATTTATTTCTGTCTGGTTTAGGAAAAAACACATATGCTAAGAAAAAAGAGCTAAACGTTTAGGTGTTTGTTATAAATAAAATTCATTAGGGATGGCATGAGTAATGAGTCTTTAGGTGATATATCATTGACTCTTGAGACGCATCCCAGTGGATATGTCTACCGCACAATTTACATACACAGTTTCGAAGAGAAAGATAACAATTGAGTCTCGGGAATCTGACTTTAAAAGACCATGTTTTCCCATTTATAAGAAAATTGGATGGGAAACTTGTCTCTGACCCATATAGGTCATTAAAGCCGTTACTACCAGTACTTATTATTGTCTTTACATAATAATTGTGATTTTCTGTATTTTGATTCCTTTTTATTTTCGCCGAAAAGTTCCAGACTTTTTGACTTTCACAATATAATTTATTATTCCTCTAATAATCGTCATTTGGCAGATACTACTGCAATTATTACTCACCTTTTTTCAAGATCTTTAAATTTAGCTCGTCATTGCTCTCTTAAACACATCCAGATTAGAGAGCGTAAAAAAAACAAAAAACAAAAAACAAATGGAAGCAACTTCAAGAAGACGAGTCGTTAACATTTGTGTGTTCTGTGGGACTAGTTCTGGATCTAAACCAGAATTTGTTGTGGCAGCAAAAGAATTGGTAGAGTCATGACTAAGAGGAATATACACTTAGTATATGGCGGTGGAAATCTTGGACTGATGGGTTACGTTCAAAGGCCGTACAGGAAGAAGTAGGCAAGTTTTGGGAATCATTCCAAAACCTTTGGCGGATGCAAATCCTATCGGACTATCAAACTGAGAGGAATGATTGTTGTCAGATATGCCGAATGACTTGTTAAATGATTCATCGTGCTGATGCTTTTATCGCTTTGCCAGGTGGCTTGGGCACGATGGATGAAGTTTTACAGTGATATCTTGGGCGAACTTGAACATACACCAGAAACCAATTGGACTGTTTAATGTTGATGATTTTTTGACTTTCTTTTTTGTTTTTCTTGAAGATGCCAGGAGAAATAATTCCTTTCAAAACCCGTAAAAGATATCCTATTCACTGCCAGAACAGCTAATAATTTAATTTACCAACTCTTGACGTTTGAACCAAATATTGACCATATCCTTTCCAAGTTGAACTAGTCTGATGATCGTGGTAAGAAGCATCAGATAAATCTGGATCTTAACCTTTGGTTTTTTTTAGATATAGATACAATTGACAATTCCATGCTAACCTGGTACTATCTTCTAAACTTTTTTTTTTTTTTAAGACATTGGGGACAATGTCTCCAATTAGATTTGGGGGAGGGCATAGTTGACTACTATCTTGTTTTTATGTTTTTGTGTGTTGTTTTTGCAAAAAAATTGTTTTGATTTTTATGTTTTTAACTTTACTAACTAAGTGGAATTATGTTTTGAGATAGCTGAGTAAGAAGTTTCCACTCCTGAGACGTATCTAAGTTTGATTCGTAACAAGTTAATTTTTTTAATTTCCTTTTAAATTATTTAAATTCGTGAATTCTCCATAATATTGATTAAATTTGATATTCATATGCTCATTTGATAAGTATTATCACCATACATGGTAACATACGGACACAGGTCGTAAGTGAAAATTTTGTAATATTCAGTGCTCTGGTTTATTAAAAATAACACCTAAAAGCGATGGAATAAAAAAATAATAATTAAAAATAATATTAAAAAAAATATTGTATATAAATAATTACCCTTGCTCTTACTTAGTAACCGGACATCTTGTCTCAGTAACCAGTGATTGTTCGCTTCAAATGGTAGAGCCTGAGTTAATAATTAAGTTTCTACTTAGTAACCAGACGTCTTCTCAGTAAGCAGTGATTGTTTGTGTCAAACGGTAGAACTCTTAACATCCGAGATCCGGGCAATTAAGTCTGTAGGGGTGTCTTAACACCTAGTGCTCTAAAGCCAACTGGTTTGGGAGTCATTGGCCCAAAGCTCATTACAAGGATTGAATATTACTCTATTTTTTAAATTATACTTATGAATATTGTGGGCACAATGAGTTGATTAATACATTGTTGGTTGTGTATATGGAGAATGGTAAAAAGTATAGGAGAATTAGAAAGAAAAAATAACTATTAACTTGTTTAAGAATTTCACTTTTAACTTGTTATTTTATTAGTGTGATTTATTGTACATTTGATTGACGTTTGTGGGTATCTTCACTGTAAGCCCTCAAGAGACTATAACTTGTCCACTAGGGAAACCTAGGGGTTTAAAGGCTTGTTGTATACGCTAAATGAAATCATGATCCCTACGAAATTGGCTTAGGTTAATTTATTTTAAAGTTGTTTATTTCATTTTGTTTTATTGTTTTGCTCGAGGACTAGTAAAATGTTAGGTTTTTGAGTGTGATGAGCGGAAAATATCAATATTTACCGCCTCTTTTACTTAATATTTTGTATAATTTCTCGAGTTTTATGAAAATTTGATGTATTTTTATTTATTTTACAGATAAAATAAAATAAGGACTCAATGGAATCAATCAAGACAAAATATGGAACAAAGAAGGGTGAAAACTGGACTTGACATTTGGATTTTGGAGGTTGGAAACTTGAAATGGCGTTATAACGAAGTACAATTTGAGATATTTCAATTTTGCGTAATTTTTATATTTTGGCAAAACTTTTTTACTCCGATATCAGATTGAGGTGATTTAGGTTCCAGATGAAAGAAGACTCAAAGATCTACAAATTTGATGTTCATAAGAATTTCGAATTCTGAAGTTTTCAAGACCGAAATTGATGAAAAATCCAAAGTGTGTTATGTGTAATTACTACAGTCATTATCAAAAAAAAAAAACAAAAAAGGAAAATGACAATTTACAATTGTCAAACTTCATACATATTTGGTGGAGGATTTGGTGCCATGTTTGGTGGAGAAATTGGTGGAAGCCTTTTTATATTTGCCTATAAATAGCATGTCAAATTTGATGTAAAACTCATACTTTCTTCTGGGGAATTTCCTTAGAATACTAAAAAGAGAGTATCTTGTTGTTTAATTTTAGTTTTCTTGTATTTAATTTTTATTTTAGTAATAAAACTTTGTTTGTTTAGTTAAAGCATGAGTAAGTAACTTCTTTCTGCTGGGGTGAAAGGTGAAACTTTTATTATTATAATTTAGATTAATCTCCATTATTTTATAATATATAAATTATCTTAAAATCTGACTTAATTGGATACCGCCTTATGATCAGTTGGACTTAATTAAATTAATTTTAACCTGACTTAATTGGATACCGCCTTTATGGTCGGTTAGAATTAATTAAAATATGACATAATCAAGATACCGCCTATATGGTCGGTTGGTAATATAATGTAAATTTATATATTATAATAAATGAGATTTCTAGATTTGAAATATTAATTTGTGGATCCCATAATCCCATTTTATTTCCTGTGTGTAATTTTTACTTTTTAGTTTTCAACTTATTGCATGCTTTTTTATTTATGCCTCTTAGGCCAGTTTCTATTCTTCTATATGATATTGTTTTTGATGTTCGAATCGTGTAGTTCTTTACGTAAGGTGACTCCATCTTATGACAATAAATGGCTTCACCTTCGTGGCACTTGCCCGATGACATCTTTAGTGATCTCTTGTAGCCGTTTGGCTTTCTTCTAGGAGGGCATGTCCTCTCTAGATCCTGGGGGATGCCCTTTGCTCTTGTATAGTTTTCTTTTGGTTATAATACTTACCTTATCCAAAAAAAAAACTAAATAAAATATCTAGGGTTGTGATGGATTCCAATATCAATGGTTTTTAAAGTTGATTTGTCTTGTGTCTTGTGTAATGTTTTGGTTTATTTATTGAGTCTTAAACTTAATGCTTCTTGTAATTGGCAACTAATAAGATTGATTGGTAAACTTAACTAAAATGAACTTGACAAAGGGATTTTAGGTTTCTTCTTAGACTCAATAGCTCACGATCTCACATTCACCTTAGAGATTTCATTCCAGGATAGACATATACCTGTCGGGCGTGGGTAGCCATAATTGGAACTTAATCTTAATGAATTAAGAGTTTCTTAATTAACATAGACATATAGCTAATTTGGTTACTTTGGGTATTTGCATATGACCATCGACAGAGGCTTTTGCATATCTTCGTGTTCCAGGTTAATAAACCGACATATTACATAAACATAAGATAATCACGTCATCTTTAGAAGAATATTGGATGGATTCACAACTCTAGATAGTTTCATAATATTGATTACTTTTTAGATATTACTTTTGCATTGTTTTAATTACTTGTCTTTAGTTAAAATCACCAACCATCATTGACGGCTCTTTGCATCATCTTATTGTTCGGCTGTCGTTTGATGCGTCAGTTTACCATATTTGGAGGGATAGGAATGCCCGTACCCATGATGGGCCTCTTCGCCCTGTTTATGTTCTTCTTAGCGATATTATTTTTGATGTTCGGAATCGTGCTAGCTTATTACGGAAGGTGAAACCATCTTATGACAATAAAATGGCTTCACCTCTCCTGGCATTTGCCCGATGACATCTTCTTTTGATTTTATTTTGCTTGTAGCCTTTCGGCTTTCTTCTAGGAGGGCATGTCCTATCTAGTTGCCTAGAGTATGCCCATTTGCTCTTGTTTAGTTTTCTTTTGGTTAATATACTTACTTTATCCACACACAAAAAATCACCAACCAAACAACAATCAATTTTTAGATACTTGTAGAAATTTAACTTCAATAAATTAATAGCATATGTATTAAGTCCTCGTGGGATCGATACATTTTATACTACTTGAGCGATACGTGCGCTTGCGTTACGTGTGTGATTTCACCGATCAGGTACCTTAAAATTGCTCTATTAAGCTTCTTACTAAAGTAGGCTATTGGCCATTTTTCTTGCATAAGGACTGCTCCAATGCCTATCCCAGATGTGACACACTTAATCTCAAATGTCTTCTCAAAGTTGTGTAGCGCCAAAACTGGTGCACTATACAACTTCATTTTAAGAACCTAGAATGCACGCTTCTGCACTTCTCCCTATTTGAAGCCAATAATTTTCTTCACTACTTAAGTCAGTGGTTCTACAATACTGCTGAAGTCTCTAACAAATATGCAGTAGAAGCTTGCTAATCCATGGAAGCCTCTGACTTATGTTACTGGTGTCGATGTAGGCCAATCCTGAATTGCCTTTACCTTTCCTACATCAACTTTGATGCCATCTGCACTTACAACAAAACTAAGGAAACCAATTTTATCCATACAAAAAGTACACTTATCAAAGTTATCATATAATTTTCAGGCCTTGACACTTCAAGAACATGCTTCAAATGCATAACATGCTCATCTAATGATTTACTGTAAACTAAGATGGCATCAAAATAAACTACAACAAACCTACTTATAAATGCACGTATAACATGATTCATCAATCTCATAAGGGTGCTAGGTGCGTTTGTAAGAATAAATGACATAACTAACCATTCATACAAGCCATACTTGGTCTTAAATGCAATTTTCCACTAATCTTCCTCATGCGAATTGATGGTATCCAATATTTAAATTTGTAACATCTCTCTCTCGGAGATGCTACCGGCAGGAGATGGGTCACCTTATCACGCTTAGCCTCTAATTAACTGACAGACTATTTTAACTCTATTACTTTTCTAATTATTTGACAAACATAAATCACACACTTACACTTGAGGGATACTTGCCCAACTTAATTTCATTAAGTAAACTTTGTCTTTACAACTCTGAACTTGTTATGCTAAACGCTGGTAACTTCGACTCTAACAACCTTAAATAATGACTCCCATGCAGCTTATACATGACTTGTATTTTAACTCTAATATATTGACTTTGACTGCTCCTTTTACCTTAGACCTGACTGATATCTGGACCTATTAACCTTAGTGACTGCCATCAGTATCCATCCACTCGAGCTCGTCCTCTACATAGACCTGCAAAACATAAAATATTAGAGAGTGGAGGGGTTAGATTGTTTGAACGACCTAATGAGTGGCCAGTTAAAATGGGAACAAAAAGACTTTATGAAAAATTTATTTTCTAAAATCAAAATCATCTCATTTTACAAGAAAACTCATCATTCTGAAAACTCTTTTCTTTGTCTGAAAATAAATCTCTTTTGCAAAAACTTTTCTGGAAACTTATTTCTTTCTGTAAATCTCTGAGATCTCTCGTAAAACTAATTCTTTCTAAAAACTCTTTCATAAAACTGTTGTTTATGAAAATCTCATCTGGAAAACAACTGACGTATAGGAGAGTTACGTATCGCTGTCCCCCCCCACACGCCTAACTAGTGCATTGGGGCGTTACATATCGCCGTCCCCCAAGTCACTAGACTAGAGACATGAGCCCTGATCAATGTTGTCATCCTTCCCCTATAACTAGGATCTAGGGGCGTCATATTATACCGTCCCCCTAGTCCTGAAACTACATGTGCACATGTCTGCTATATCCATCAATTCTACAATTGATAAGTGCATGAAAGTGTACATTGAACATCACTAATTCGGCTTGATTATCATGTATTTAATATTAATTATAGATTATTTTGTGTCTTATTATTAGGGAGCAATGGAACATAAAGATTGGACCAATTACATATGTTTTGGGACCTTGTGGACGTATCGGAAGCACACGGGAAGAGCTAAATTGTAGAAATAGAGAAACCAGAAAACCAGCCACCCATCGCGACGCGTAAAGGCCGCGCGTCGCGACACGGAAGTGTATCCCAAGTTTTTTTGTTTAGTTCATTTTTACGCAAATAAGGCCTCTGATACTTCTCTATATAAACCCAAGCTCGTCCAAAACCCTAGAGGGGGAGAAAATATGAGAAAAAGAGAGAAGAAACACACAACAAAGAGCCACAAACACAAAATTGAGGTTGAAGAACGAATAAATTCATACCAGACAGGATGCTGCTGCAATCTCTTCAGGGTATGTCTCTTTCTTCCATGGAGAACTAATCTCATAGTCAAAGCTAAAGATGAACTCTTGTATTTAAGTTTTTATATTCATGTTATTTGACACGAATCCAGCCACTCAAGGAACATTAGATGTCACGGCCAGTAACATGGTAGAGCCTTTGCAAGTTCCAACATGGCCAATCACACGACAGAAAGTTAAGAAGATCAGAGACGCAATGGCGGGACTAGCACATAGTGCCATGGCTGAGTGTGACAAACAATCCCAGGGTATATTAGCGTCACCTGAGGGCTTCAATGGAGCAGGTCCAAAGCTATTTCATGTGGCCCAAGTCATTCTAGAAGACGCGCAATAGCCGATTTTGAAGATATGAGCATTTTGAAGAATTTTGTCATTTTATGCCTTATATGAAATTCGGCCAAATGGGCTTGTATTTTGACATTTTGCTTGACATGTTGACTCTAGTTAGGCTATATGTAACTTAGTTAACTATATCATTTGGGTCAAATTGGATTATAACTAAATTTGTTAGTTAAAGGACCTATTAGGCATTCTTTAGAAAAGATGCCCCTTTTGTTGACTTTTTGTTTTTGATCTTTATGCCACTTGCATAAAGATCTTGGAGAGGATATTTGTAATATTTAGTAAATGACTACTTAGGGCTTTAGCTTTATGTAGCCATTGGGTAGTTTTAGGACCTTTTGGTCTTTTTACCTTTTGACTGGCATTTTAGTAAAATTGCATTATCCGATATATTGTAAACTTTGTCTTCTTCAATGAGAACTTGTATTTTTCAAATTTCTTCAAAGAAAAATGGCTATGGCCGAATTTCAAGCTTAAGGGGGGATTCCCCTTTGTTTCAGCTTTGACTTATCTAAGGCGTGGCAACCTTGGTGGCGTCTCCGTGCTAGCATAACATTGCAAGGAATCATCTTAAGGGTTCTCAAAGACAAGTTCTTTGTGGGTCTTCTTTGTGGCCTTGGAAGGGTTTTGTTCCTACAAAATCGAATTCGTGGTGCTTGGGGTTCTATCATTTGTGAGGGGTTTGCTTGGCCTTAAACATCCAAGTGAGTTCTGCATCATTTGGTATCAGAGCTTAGGGTTCCAAGGTCTGATTTTTCTGTCTTTACGTTGTGTTTTTCATTTAGTCTTTATTATATTTGTTGGTCATCAAGATTCTTGATTCTTGGTTTTTTATTTTTTTTAAGTGTTTTTGCCTATTTTGAATCGCCTGTGACCGGCATATCGGCCTTTATAACGGCATACCGGTGAAAAAAATACACTAGACACAACCTCTGGAACCGGAAGTTTCATTCTGACATTCATACAGGTCTTTCTGGGGATTACATAGCTTCTGGAACTGGGTAAGTTTCATACCGGCATTCATATGGAATTAATACCGGTCTAACTGGGTATTTCATAGATACTGGAACCGGGGCAGTTTTCATACCGGTCCAATACCGACTAAATACCGGCCAACTTGTTCCAAAAATATAGCTACTGGAATCGGGCTAGTTCAAACCGGCTTACATACCGGTCTACATACCGGCGAACCTGTGCGTAAAATATAGCTACTGGAACCAGGAAGCAACCATACCGGTCCCATATCGGATCTCAAACTGGTCAACACTTCGAATTTTTTTTAAGAGTTCAAGTAACCTGAAAAGCAAAAAAAAAAAAAAAAAGTAAAAAAGTTTCAAAATTTGGTTGAAATTGGTTGGTTCCATATCATCATTTGGGTGTCCGAGAAGGGTAATTCAACAAAATTTCTATTGAGGCACCAAATTTTCATCCCAATTTGCATACGTCCGGATTGTTTGCATGCTTGTTTGCCTATTGTTCTAGTTTGTGATTCCTACTCCAGGCATTCTAGCTTTAGGTTTTCTTTGAATTGAGTCTACATATTTGCTAATTCTTACTCGCATTACTCCGTTTTTCCTATATTGGTTTCTTGTTGTTTATGTTAGCTTGAAGATTACACATTGTTGTGAACTTCTATGGTAAGTCATATTCACATTATATTGAGTGCAAACACGAGTGGAGTGGAGTGATACGTAATTGAGTGCAAACACCTAAGTGTGTGAGATTGTGAGGTTATATAATTATTTTCACATATTTGTTACTTCTTACCTGTTTGTTGAAGCTTTGAGATGGCAGGTACTAGTTTGACGGTGGATGAGAAGCTTGAGGCTTTAGATAGAAAGTTTACAGATATGATGGAGAACATGAATACTGCTTTGGAGAGGTTGTCAAAGAGTGTTGATAGTATACAGACAGGCAGTATTCCACGAGTACCACCACAATTTATGCCATCGCGGCAAGTTCCACCACCTCGAGTACCAGTAGTGGAAGAGGAGGCCGAGAATGATCCTGATTGGTTTGATGATTTAGAAGACTCTGTTGAGGAGGAAGAGAGGTATAGGCCCATCAATCATAGGCAAGAGCGGAGGCATGATAGAAGAGATAGAAGGTTTGATAGGCAGAGAGGATTTGATGACAGACGTGAGGATTATGAAATGAGGGGTTATGGTAGACATGGTGATATTGATGGTGATTTGAATAGCATCAAGATCAAGATACCAAAATTCCGGGGCAAGAATGATCCTGAAGCGTATTTAGAGTGGGAGAAGAAAATCGAATTGATTTTCAAATGTCATCATTACTCTGATGAGAAGAAGATCAATCTAGCAGCCATGGAATTCACTAATTATGCGATGATTTGGTGGGATCAGATTGTCACTAACAGAATGAGGAATTATGAGAGGCCAGTTCAGACATGGGAAGAACTTCGAGGTCTCATGAGGAAACGATTCATACCCAGCCATTACTATCGAGAGTTGTATCAGAAACTACAGCATCTGTATCAAGGGGGTGTAGAGGATTACTATACTGAGATGGAGGTTGCCTTAATCAGGGCAAATGTAGTGGAGGATGGAGAGACTACTATGGCATGGTTTCTGGGGGCTTGAATAGAGAGATTGCCAACATGGTGGAGTTGCATCATTATGTTGATTTGGAGGATATGCTTCACATGGCTATCAAGGTAGAGAGGCAACTCAAGAAGAATACTACATCCAGATTGGGTACTCAGACTATTTCTGCATGGAAGGGGAAATGGGTTCCTAATGATCGACTGGATGGAGGCTTTAACAAGCCAAGGGCCGAACCAAGTGCCAAGGGTAAGGAGGCTGCGGAACCAAGCAAGGCTAGACCGAAACCTGATGGTACAACACCCAAGACTAAGGACGTCAAGTGCTTCAGGGGTTTGGGGATGGGACATTATGCTTCACAGTGCCCCAACAGGCGCACCTTGGTAATTGATAAGAAGAGTGGTGAGGTACATTCTACTGACAGTGAGGTTGAGGTTGAGGATGATGAGCCTGCGATCGAGGATACTAGTGATAGAGAGGGAGCTGCATACATGCTGGATAACTTGTCCTTAGTTGTGAAGCGTGCTTTGAGTGCACAAATTGGTGAGGATGAGACTGATATGCAAAGGGAGAACATATTCCATACTAGATGTCGTGAGAATGGAAATGGGTGTAGTATGATCATTGACGGGGGCAGTTGTACTAATGTCGCAAGTATATCTTTAGTTGAGAGGTTGGGATTAGATTGCTTGAAGCATCCCAAGCCTTACAAGTTGTAGTGGTTGAATGACTGTGGATAAGTATGGGTGACTAGGCAGATATTATTGAGCTTCACCGTTGGGCCTTATACTGATGATGTTTTGTGTGATGTTATACCCATGCATGCAGAACACATTCTTTTAGGAAGGCCATGGCAGTTTGATAGGAAGGTTATACACGATGGGTTTAAGAATAAGTATTCATTTCAGCATAAGGGAAAACCCATTACCTTATACCCACTTACACCGAGGCAAGTCCATGAAGACCAAGTCAAGTTGCAACTTGAGAGAGATAGAGAGAAAGAGAGTGCAAACATAGCCTTGGAGAAAACACGTGAAGGGAGTGTGACCGAACCTGGTAAGGAAATTAAGGTTAAGGCCGTGAGTGTTCCCAATGGGTGTGTGAGTGAACCTAAGGGGGAAACGAAAGGGCGAGTGAAAAAGAGCTTCTACATTGGTGAGGGTGAAGCAATGAGAGCTTACAAGGCTAGCAAGTTCATGATTTCGCTAGTCTACAAAGATCACCATATTTGTTTAGCTAACACTGACCATTTGCTTCCTTTGTCCATTTAATCTCTTTTGCAGGAATTCAATGATGTCCTGATAGAGGACATTCCTAGTGGGCTCCCATCCATTAGAGGTACTGAGCACCAGATAGATTTCATACCTGGCGCAATCATTCCTAATAGACCAGCCTACCCAAGCAATCATGAGGAAACAAAAGAACTTCAGAGGCAAGTGCAGGAGTTGATGGAAAAAGGGTATCTCAGAGAAAGTATGAGTCCATGTGCGGTACAAGTTCTTTTAGTTCCTAAGAAAGATGAGACGTGGTGTATGTGTGTTGATTGTCGAGCGATCAACAATATAACGTGACATGATCCAGGCCGACAACAAAGCAAAAGACCCATTACAAGTACCAGAAGGGCCAATTATGAGGCAGAGGACCAAAAGACTCAGCCGATTGCAACAAACAAATAGAGACGCATGTGGGCTTCAATAGAGAAGGCCCAAAGCCACTTCACTTGGCCCAAATCAGTTTTGAATGAAGCTTCACAGGCTTTTGAAGACTTTAGTATTTTTGTAATTTAGCCTTTAGGGGCATTGTTGTCTTTATGCCTTTAGGGTTTCTCTATGTAACACTATTTAAGCTTTCTTTCTTTTTCATTTTGAAACAATCAACGAATTTGAGAGAATATTACATCTTTATGCTTTTTGGCTATGGCCAAATTCTTGTAAGGGAGGGATTCCTCTTTTCAAGTGAAAATCGACTTATCTAAGTTTGGAAAACTTAGTGGCGTCTCCATTGCTAGCAAAACACTACAAGGAATCATCTTAAAGGTTCTCAAGGGCAAGTTCGTTGTGGGTCTTCTTTGTGGCCTTGGAAGGGTTTTGTTACTACAAAATCAAATTCGCGGTTCTTGGGGTTCTGTCCGTTGCTTGGGGTTTTCTTGGATTTCGAATCTAAATGGGTTTCTTGTCATTTGTTATCTAGAGCTCAGGGTTCCAAGGTCTGATTTTCCTATCTTTACTTTTTGTTTGATTCTGTTTTTATTTTCGTTCTTTGTTATTTTCGTTTCAGTTCTTGTTGGATCTTGTTTCTGTTTTCGTTTTGTTTATTTCTGGATCTGGTTTTGTTGTGTTCTGCATATCAGTTCATCTTTTATCATGTTCCAGTTCTGGGTTTTTGTTGTTGTTCTTCATATCAGTCTGTAATCTTTGTTTATTTCTGGATCTGGGTTTTTTTGTGTTCTTCATATAGTTCGTCATATACATTCTGTTCTTTAGCATATGTTGAAGAAATAAGCATGTTCTTTGGCGGCTGTGTGATTTGTTTCTAAAACCCTAGTGAAGTGTGAAAAAAATAAAAATAAAAAATAAAAAATAAACCATCAGATTCAGACCCTGAAACTTAACCTCTGAAATCAAACTCTGAAATCATACCCTGAAACTTAGCCTCTTAAATCATACCCTGAAACTTAGCCTATGAATTCAGACCCCTGAAATCAGACCCTGATCAGACTCTGACCAGTAGCCTCTAAAATCAGACCCTGAAAATCAGCCTCTGAAATCAAAACCTAAATCAGCCTCTGAAATCAGAACCACAGTATCAGCATTTGACGTTATAAAAAAAAAGGATTTGAGTGATAGTGATCACTTGAGCGGAAAAAAAAGTGAAATTTTTGGTTGAATTTAGTTTGTTTCATATTATCATTTAGGTGCCCGTGGAGGGTATTCCATCAAAATTTCTATAGAGGTGCCAAATTTTCTCCCGAAATTGCATACGATCGTGAATTTGCATGCTTATTTTTTTTTTTCCATTGTGCTAATTGTTTACTTCTTTATTCTAATTACTCTAGCTTAAGTATTATTGATTGAGTCTTCGTCATTGCTATTCTTGTTCGCATTTTGTTTCCGTCTGCCCTATATATATATATATATTATTGGGTCTGTTGTGTTTCATGCTAGCTTGAGGACTACACTTGGTTTTGTATTTTTGGATTGAGTGTGATTCACATTTGAATTAAGGAAGAACTCAAGAGTGGTAAAAGGCAGTGATTGTGAGCACAGTATCGGGTAAAAACCAATAGAGTGCAAACACGAGTAGAGTGATATCATTCGAGTGTAAACACGTGAGATTGTGAGGATTTACATATTTGCTTTACTTTCTTGTTATTTCTAATCTGTTTGTTAGTGTTGAGATGACAGGTCTAACCACTGATGAAAAGCTTGAGGCTTTGGATATGAAATTTACAGATATCATGGAGAACATGAATACTGCTTTGGCGAGATTGTCCAAGAGTGTAGAGAGTATTCAAACTGGTAGCGGTCCCAGAGCACCACCACCCAACATATACCACCACCTCAGAATGTACCACCACCTCATAATGTGCCACCTTGCCGTGTACCACCACAGTATGTACCGCCAGATGAAGAGGAAGCTGAAAATGAGTTTGATGATTCTGATGGTCTTGATTATGTTGAGGAGAGATTTCAGCCTGGGCATGATAGGAGGCCTAATATGAGGTTTGATAGAAGGAATGATAGGAGGGATTGACGATTTGATGATAGAGGTGCATTTGATGCCAGAAGAGGGGATTATGATAGGAGGGGATATGGTAGACGAGGAGATGTAGATGGTGATCTAGGTAGCATCAAGATCAAGATACCAAAATTCCACGGCAAGAATTATCCTGAAGCTTATTTAAAGTAAGAAAAGAAAATAGAATTGATTTTCAACTGTCATCACTACTCAGACGAGAAGAAGATCAATCTAGCAGCAATTGAGTTTACCGATTATGCTATGATTTGGTAGGATCAGCTTGTCTCTACTCGGAGGAGAAATTATGAGAGACCGGTTAAGACATGGGCAGAACTTAGAGGTCTCATGAGAAAGAGATTTATACCTGGCCATTACTATAGCGAATTGAATCAAAAACTACAACATCTATATCAGGGGACCAAGAGCGTTGAAGACTATTACACCGAGATGAAAGTTGCCATGATCAGGGAAAATGTAGTTGAGGATGCAGAAGCTACTATGGCATGGTTTCTAGGGGGCTTGAATAGAGAGATTGCAAACATGGTGGAGTTGCATCACTATGTTGATTTGGAGGATATGCTTCACATGGCTATAAAGGTAGAAAGGCAACTCAAGAAAAGGTCAACATCCAGATTTGGTACTTTGACTACTTCTGCATGGAAGGTAAAATGGGTTCCGAATGAGAAGCGAGATGGAGGCTTTGACAAGCCTAGAGGCGAGTTCAGTGGAGTCTTTAATAAGCCTAGGGCCGAACCTAGTGCCGAGGGTAAAGAGGCTGCAGAACCGAGCAAAACTAGACCAAAACCTGATGGTGCAGCTACTAGAACTAAGGATGTAAAATGTTTAAAATGTTGGGGCATGAGACACTGTGCTTCACAATGTCCCAATAGGCGTACCTTAGTGATTGATAAAAAAAGTGGGGATGTGTACTCTACCGATAGTGAGGTTGAGGAGGAGATGCTAGAGCTGGAGGATGCTAGTGACAATGAGGGAGCTGCATACCCACTGAATAACTTATCCTTAGTTGTCAAGCGTGCTTTGAGTGCACATGTTGTAGAGGATGAGAGTGTGCAGCAGAGGGAGAACATATTCCATACTAGGTGCCGTGTGAATGGCAAGGGGTTTAGTTAAATGATTGTGGGGAAATAAGTGTGACAAAGTAGATATTGTTGAGCTTTACCATTGAGCCATACACAGATGATGTCCTATGTGATGTGATACCAATGCATGCAGGACATATTCTTTTGGGCAGACCGTGGTAGTTTGATAAGAAGGTTATTCATGATGGGTTTAAGAACAAGTACTATTTTCAGCATAAGGGAAAACCCATTACATTATACCCACTTACACCTGCACAAATCCATGAAGATCAGGTTAAGTTGCAACTTGAGCGTGACAAAGAGAGAGCGAAGGGAAACACCACCTTGGGTGAGACTAGTGAGAGTGATTTATCTGGTGAGAAATATACGGCCAAGGTCGTGGGAGTTCCCAAGGGGAATGTGAGTGCACGTGAGGGGGAAACAAAATGGAGAGTTAAAAAGAGTTTCTACATGGGTAAGGGTGAAGCGAGGAAAGCGTTCAAGGCTAGCAAGCTCATGATATTGTTAGTCTATAAGGAGTCTCATATTTATTTTACTAACACTGACCCTTTGCTTCATGTGTCTATTTTATCTCTTTTGTAGGATTATAGTGACGTACTGACAGAGGACATACCTAGTGGGCTTCCACCCATTAGAGGTATTGAGCACCAGATAGACTTCATACATGGAGCAGTCATTCCTAATAGACCGGCTTATAGGAGCAATCCCTAGGAGACAAATGAGCTACAAAGGCAAGTACGGGAGTTGATGGACAAGGGGTATGTAAGGGAAAGCATGAGTCATTGTGCAGTACCAGTGCTTCTAGTTCCTAAGAAGATGAGACGTGGCGTATGTGCGTTGATTGTCGAGCTATCAACAATATTACGGTAAAGTATCGTCACCCCATTCCTAGACTAGATGACATGTTGGATGAATTGCATGGTTCCAAAATTTTTAGTAAGATTGATTTAAAGAGTGTATACCATCAAATTCGCATGAGAGAGGGAGATGAGTGGAAAACTGCATTTAAGACTAAGTATGGCTTGTATGAATGGTTAGTTATGCCATTTGGTCTTTCAAACGCACCTAGCACATTTATGAGATTGATGAATCATGTTATGTGTTCATTTTTAGGTAGGTTTATTGTGGTTTATTTTGATGACATCTTAGTTTACAGTAAAACAGTAGATGAGCATGTTATGCATTTGAAGCATGTTCTTGATGTGTTAAGGCAGGAAAAATTGTATGCTAACTTTGATAAGTGCACTTTTTGTATTGATAGAATTGTTTTCCTTGGATTTGTTGTGAGTGCAGATGGCATTGAGGTAGATTTGGAAAAGTTAAAGGCAATTCAGGATTGGCCAACACCAACAACAGTGACAGAAGTCAGAAGCTTCCATGGATTAGCAAGCTTCTACCGTAGATTTGTTAAAGACTTCAGTAGTATTACAGCACCAGTGACTGAAGCAGTGAAGAAAACTATTGGCTTCAAATGGGAAGAAGAGCAGGAGCGTGCATTCTAGGATCTTAAAATGAAGTTGTGCAATGCACCAGTTTTGTTGGGCATGCAGGATCTCACAGAAGGGAATCGAAGTAGACAAAATAAAGATTGAGACTATAGAGAAACTACCTCTACCATCATCAGTCAAAGGGATTCAAAGTTTTCTTGGGCATGCAGGATTTTATCGGAGATTCATCAAAGACTTCTCCAAGATTGCGAAACCATTATTGACGTGGAACTCACTTGGATGTTTAAGGCCAAGCAAACCCCTCGCTATGGATAAAACCCTTCCAAGGCCACAAAGAAGACCCACAAAGAACTTGTCTTTGAGAACCCTTAAGATGATTCCTTGAAGTGTTCTGCTAGCACAGAGACGCCACTAAGGTTGCCACGTCTTAGATAAGTCGATTGCATGAAATAAGAGGAATCCCTCCCTTAAGTAATTTTTGGACAAAGCCAAGCTTTCAAGACGAAGCTAATTTCGAAATTGATGATTCTTTTCATTAAGAAAGAAATGTTACAATATATAGTACAATGAAGGAAACCTTAATAGATGCAAAAATACCAAAACACCCTAACTTGCTAACTAATGGCTATTTAAACGCTATGCCCTTAATAATCATTTGATAATCTAGACAACATAACATAAATGTCAAACAAGGTGTCTAAAGTCATCAAAAACTTTGCCAAAAAATTCAACAAAAGGAAAAACAACAAAATCACGAAAATCCAACAAAGGTGCCTAATAAGTCAACAAATGTGACAATTTGTTTCCAAAATGTCTAAAGTTGTCTCCCTGCACCAAAAGCTCCTAAATTTCGTGGCCTTCATGTAACTAGGCCCCAGCCCAGATTGATCCATTGGGTGCTTCTATTACAAGAATTTGACGTGGAGATCCGAGATATGAAGGGGACAGACAATCAAATTGCAGATCACTTGTCGAGGCTCGAAAATGGAGGTACAACTGGCAATGAACCGACAATTAATGAAATTTTTCCAGATGAACATTTGTTTCCCATCAAGCAGCAGGAAGTCCCATGGTATGCTGACTATGTAAACTACATAGTATCGAGGAAATGGCCGTTGGAATTGACACATCAGGAAAGAAAAAAATTCTTCAATGAAGTCAAGCACTATGTCTGGGATGAGCCGTACATATTCAAACATTGTGCTGATAAGTTATTAAGGCGTTGTGTACCGCATGAGGAGGTCAATAGTATCCTGCAACATTGTCATTCATCACCATATGGCGGACACTTAGCGGAGATAAAACCACGGCCAAAGTGCTGCAATCAGGTTTATTCTGGCCCACCTTGTTTAAAGATGCTCACTTATTCATTCTTCAATGTGACAGGTGCAAGAGAATGAAAAATAATTCTAGGAGAAATAAAGGACGTTTTCAAAGCATTCTCGAAGTGGAGATATTTGATGTATGAGGGATTGACTTTATGGAACCCTTTGTTCCATCATATGGAAACTTGTACATTCTGGTTGCAGTAAACTACGTCTCCAAATGGGTTGAAGCAACATCACTACCATCGAATGATTCCAAAGTGGTTTTAAAATTCCTCAAAAAGAATATTTTCACTCACTTCGGAACACCTCGAGCGATCATCAGTGATGGTGGCACACACTTTTGCAACAGAAACTTCGATGCACTTCTAGCCAAATACGGAGTTAATTACAAAGCTGCCACTACTTAACATCCGTAGTTTAGTGGTCAGGTTGAAATTTCCAACAGAGAAATCAAAAGAATCCTGGAAAAAACTATTTGTTCAACGAGGAAGGACTGGTCCAGAAAACTGGATAATACATTATGGGCCTATCGAACAGCTTTCAAGACACCCATTGGAATGTCCCCATACCGACTAGTGTTTGGAAAGACATGCCATTTGTCTGTGGAGCTTGAACATAAATCATATTGGCACTGGCAAAGCTGAATTTTGATCTGCAAGCAGCGGGGGAGAAACGGCTCTTACAATTGAATGAATTAGAGGAATTATGCATCCATGCTTATGAGAATGCCAAAATGTACAAAGAAAAGACCAAGAAGTGGCATGATCAGAAAATAGTACGCAGACAACTGGAACCAGGGTAGCAAGTGTTGTTAAACAATTCAAGGTTGAAATTTTTCCCTGGAAAGCTGAAATCACGGTGGTCAGGTCCATTTGTGATCACCCAAGTGTTACCCTACGGAGCCGTTGAGCTACATGACCAAAACTCCAATGATACATTCAAAGTCAACAGCCAATGTGTCAAGCACTACTGAGGAGAATCCATCAAGCGTCAAAAAGAGAGTCTCAGACTTGCCGATCTAGCCTAACGTTTGGGCAGTCATGTCTAGCTGACGATGTTAAACTTAGCGATAGCAGGTGACGCGTAACTCACTTGGAGGATTAGGCCAAGCAAACCCCTCGCAACGGACAGAACCCCAAGAACCGTGAATTTGATTTTGTAGGAACAAAACCCTTCCAAGGCCACAAAGAAGACCCACAAAGAACTTGTCTTTGAGAACCCTTAAGATGATTCCTTGAAGTGTTCTGCTAGCACGGAGATGCCACTAAGGTTGCCACACCTTAGATAAGTCGATTGCATGAGATAAAGGGAATCCCTCCCTTAAGCAATTTAGGCAATAGCCAAGACTTCAAAATGAAGATGAAATTCGGAATTTGGTGATTAGCTTCTCATTAAGATGAAATTAGTTTAAATAGTACAATGAAAGAAACCCTAATGGGTGCAAAATGACCAAAACACCCTAAGTTGCTAACTAATGGCTATTAAATGGCCATGCCCTTAATAGACATTTAATAAAAAACACAAAGTCAAAAGAAACAAAGACTTAATCAATAACAAACAAAGACTTAATAAATAACTTTGCCAAAAAGTCTAAAGTAAAACCACAAAATCATAAAAGTCAACAAATATGGAAAACTTTTCCAAATTTTTCTAAAGTTGTTTCATTGCACCAAAAGTCCTCCAAATGCGTGGCTTCCATGTATAAAGGCATAATGATGTGTCATAAAGTCCAATAAGTCTTGTCTTGGCCGAATATTTAGTGTCGGGCTTGAATCGGCTTGATCTGTTAAAAATATACTCAGCTTCAAGATTGCTGGTGCGTTACTCTGGTATGACTTGGGTCAAGTGAAATAGCTTTGGACCCACTCCATTGAAGCCCTCATGTGACGCCAATATGCCCCGGAGTTGTCTGTCACACTCTACCATGGCATTCTGCGCTAGCCCCGCCATTGTGTCTCTGATCTTCTTAGCTCTTTGGCGTGTGATTGGACCTGTTGGCAATTGCAAATGATCTAATGTTCCTTGAGTTGTTGGATTCATGTCATTTATTCCTTGAGTTGCTGGATTCATGTCAGTCCCAGCTTCCGTCGCCTTCTAGTTTGCGGGAGGACGTGCTGATTTGGGAGGATGATAAAAGGGGGAGATTTTCTGTGGGTAGTGCCTGGAACGCCATGCGTTCTAGGGGAAATTTGCTGCTTTGGTCTCGAGTTGTTTGGTTCCGGAAGGCTATTCCCCGCCATTCCTTCTTACTTTGGATGTCTATTCAGGGAGGCCTTTGTACCCAGGATTGTTTGATGAGGTTTGGTATCTCTACTTGCTCGCATTGTATTCTCTGTGGTTGTTCAAGTGAGAACACTGATCATCTTTTCTTCCAGTGCACCTTCTCTTCGAAGGTCTGGTCGTCTGTGCTGGCTATGTGTGGGATAGATTGGACTCGCCGGGATTGGCGTCATTCTGTTGAGTGGTTATGTCAGTTCACTGATGCCTCTCTATGTCACCTTCTGGTGCGTCTGTCCTTTGCCGCGACAGTCTACCATATTTGGAGGGAGAGGAATGCTCGCACTCATGATATGCCTTTTCGGCCTGTTTCTACTCTCATTTATGATATTGTCTTTGATGTTCGGAACCGTGCTAGCCTTTTACGTAAGGTGAAACCATCTTATGACAATAAATGGCTTCACTTTTCTTGGCACTTGCCCGTTGACATCTTCTGATTGTTCTTTTGCTTGTAGCCTTTCGGCTTTTTCTTCTAGGAGGGCTTGTCCTCTCTAGTTGCCTGGGGTATGCCCCTTTGCTCTTTATATAGTTTTCTTTTGGTTATAATACTTACTTTATCCACACAAAAAAATATCGCAGATACTTTATGCTCACCTTGTAAATCCAGCTTGTATGCATTGTCATTAATTCGTTCCAAGACTTGAAATGGACCATCCTCTCTCGGTTGTAGCTTGGATTACGTTGTCAGGAAATCTTCCTTTCGCATGTGTACCCAAGCCAATCTCCAGGTTGAAATACCACACGTTTTCTTCCCTTATTGGCATGAGAAGCATATTGTTCATTCTTTCGTTGTATGTGCTCTCTTGCTTTCTCATGTATGTGTTTCACCAAATCAGCTTTCCTTTTTCCATCTAACCCTGCATGCTCATCACAAGCAATGGTAACAAATCTAATGGAGTTAGTGGTTGAAAACCATAAACAATTTCAAATGTGAATAAGATGTGGAAGAATGAATGCTACAATTATATGCAAATTCAACAAAAGGCAAACAATCCTCCCATTTTCAAGTTCTTAGAGACAATAGTACGCAATAACTGAGTCAAAGTCCTATTAACCACTTCAGTCTTCCATCAGTTTGGGGATGACAAGTAGTAGAATACAAAAGTTTTGTTCCTAACTTACCCCATAGAACTTTCCAAAAGTGACTAAGGAATTTAACAACACGATCTGAAACTATACTCCGTGGAATTCCATGGAGTCGTACCACTTCTCTAAAGAATAAGTCAGAAATGTTAGTGGCATCATCAGTTTTATGACATGCTATAAAGTGTGCCATCTTACTGAACCTATCAACCACTACAAAGATGGAATCTCTACCATGCCTAGTCCTAGGTAAACCCAATATAAAGTCCATTGATACATCTACCCACGGCTCACTAGGTACAGGCAACGGTGTATACAACCCATGAGGCATAACCTAGATTTAGCCTTTTTACATATCAAGCATTTATCACACAAACGCTCAATATCTCTCCGCATTTTAGGCCAATAAAATGTTCACTCAATACCCCTAAGGTCTTAGAAATGCCAAAGTGCCCCATTAACCTCCCCCATGCGCTTCTCTAACTAACAACTCACGCATACTACAAATAGGAATGCATAATCTATTCTCCCTAAACAGAAACCCGTCATGTTGATAGAATTTATTAAAGGTAGACTTTTCACATGCAGCATAGATGCTACTAAAGTCAGTATCATTTGCATAAAGTTCTTTAATAAATTCAAACCCAAGCATTCTTGCACTCAATGAAGTTGCCTTTTCGGCCTGTTTGCTACTCTCATTTATGATATTGTCTTTGATGTGCGGAACCGTGCTAGCCTTTTACGTAAGGTGAAACCATCTTATGACAATAAATGGCTTCACTTTTCTTGGCACTTGCCCGTTGACATCTTCTGATTGTTCTTTTGCTTGTAGCCTTCGGCTTTTTTCTTCTAGGAGGGCTTGTCCTCTCTAGTTGCCTGGGGTATGCCCATTTGCTCTTTGTATAGTTTTCTTTTGTTTATAATACTTACTTTATCCCAAAAAAAAAAAGTAAAGCAGACCTCCCTCCGCGATAGTGCATCAGCGACAATGTTTTCCTTACCTTGTTTTTGTAGCGAATTACGTATGGAAATGTCTCAATGAACTCCAACCACTTTGCGTGTCGTTTGTTCAACTTACCTTGGCCCTTCAAGTGCTTCAATGATTCATGATCAGTATGGATCACAAATTCTCGAGGCCACGGATAATGCTGCCAAGTCCAAGGGCTCTCACTAGCGCATACAACTCATTGTCATATGTGGGGTACCTCAAAACTGCTCCATTCAGCTTCTCACTAAAGTAAGCTATTGGTCGCTTTTCTTGTATAAGAACAGCTCTAATGCCTATTCCGGATGCATCACACTCAATCTCAAATCTCTTTTCAAAATTGGGTAGCGCCAAAACTGGTACACTACTACTAAACTTCATTTTAAGATCCTGGAATGCACGCTCCTGCTCTTCTCCCCATTTGAAACCAACAGTTTTCTTCACTACTTCATTCAGTGGTGCAGCAATACTACTAAAGTCTTAAACAAATCTGCGGTAGAAGCTTGCTAATCCATGGAAGTTTCTAACTTCTGTCACTGTCGTTGGTGTAGGCCAATCCTGAATCGCCTTCACCTTCTCTCACTCAACTTCGATGCCATCTACCTTACAACAAAAACCAAGGAAAACAATCATATACATACAAAAAGTGCACTTACCAAAGTTAGCATACAATTTTTCCTGTCTCAACACTTCAAGAACATGCTTCAAATGTGTAACATGCTCATCTAATGTTTTTACTGTAAAACTAAGATGTCATCAAAATAACTACAACAAACTTACCTATAAAAGCACGCATAACATGATTCATCAATCTCATAAAGGTGCTAGGTGCGTTTTGTAAGACCAAATGGCATAACTAACCATTCATACAAGCCATTACTTGGTCTTAAATGTAGTTTTCCCTCATCTCCCTCTCTCATGCGAATTGATGGTATCCACTATTTAAATCAATCTTACTAAAAACTTTGGAACCATGCAATTCATCCAACATGGCATCAAGCCTAGGAATAGGGTGACAATACTTTACCGTTATATATTGATCGCTCGACAATCAACGAACATACGCCACGACCCATCTTTCTTAGGAACTAGAAGAACTGGTACCGCACAGGGACTCATACTTTCTTAACATACCCTTTTCTCCATCAACTCCCCCACTTGCTTCTGAAGTTCCTTCGTCTCCTCCGGATTGCTTCGGTAGGCTGGTCTGTTGGGAATGACTGCGCCAGGTAAGAAATCTAAATGGTGCTCAATACCTCAAATGGGTGGAAGCCCACAAGGAATGTCCTCTGTCAGCACATCACTGAATTCCTGCAAAAGAGATGAAATGGACATAGGAAGCAAAGGGTCAGTGTTAGCAATACAAATACGGTGTTCCTTGTAGACCAACAAAAGCATAAGCTTGCTAGCCTTAAAAGCTTTCCTTGCTTCACCTTCACCCATGTAAAAGCTCTTTTTCACTCGCCCTTTTGTTTCCCCCTTAAGTTCACTCACACTCCCCTTGGAAACACTCACGGCCTTTGCCTTATTTTCCTTACTAGGTTCGGTCACACTCCCCTCACGTGTTGACATGATCCAAGGGACAACATTTGACATGAATGCAGTCACCCAAGGAACATTAGAGCCTTTGCAATTGCCAACAGGCCCAATCACACGCCAAAGAGCTAAGAAGATCACAGACGTAATAGCGGGGCCAGAGTTTTGCATATAATAGATGCATTCATCCTTCTAGTTTTGACTTGCCTTATGAGATTGATTATGATTCTAATTCTTTAACTCCTATGGATTTATTATCTTTGATTGTTATTAAGTTTGGGAGTATGAATGATAAGGGAAAGGCAGAGTTGGTGAGAATAATAGGTTTCCAACGCATTGTGTTTGACCCCCGGCAATTGGGTGTGGCTTTATATGCAAGAGGAAAAGATACAAGGATAACGAAGATCCAAGTTGAAACCAAGAGGGGATGGTCTATTTCAAGTCTTGGAACAGATTAACGACAATGCATATAAGCTGGATTTGCAAGGTAAGTACAATGTATCTGCTATTTTTAATGTTTCTAACTTAACTCATTTTGATGCAGGTTCAGATTCGAGGTCGAATCCTTTTCAACAATGAGGGAATGACATGAGTCCAACCACACCAAAGACATTACAGGATGTAGCTAACAACTTGGAGGAACCCATGCAGTTGCCAACAGGTCCAATCACACGCCAAAGAGCAAAGAAGATCAGAGAGGCCTTTACGGGACTAGCTCAGACCTATGTGACCAGTTGCAGCAACAAGTCAAGTGCACACCAGAGACATATATGGGCATAACCAGAGAGGTCCCCAAGCTATTTCATTTTACCTAGATCAGCTCAGACTGAAGCATAGCAGAGCAGCTTCAGCACCAGCACTCTTTTGACCCGATTTGACCTATTTTGGGACTATGTTGAATTCGGCCAAATGGGGGCATTTTTGTCATTTGTGCTCGACATTTTGACTTTATTTGATATTATGATGTAATAAGCTATTTGACTAGGTCGTTAGGGTTAATTATGTTTACAACCTTGCTTATTGAGTAAGCACGTCAATTTACTATTTGATGTAAGCACCTCAAATTATATTAAGTTAGATTAGTTTCTAATCATTGTTTTAAGCTACTTTAGGTGGGAAAAGACTTTTGGGGACGTGCTTGAGTGAAAGCTTTGGGTAGTTTTTAGGTCTTTTGGTAATTTCCCTTTAGGGACATTTTTGTCCATTCACACCTTTAGGGTTTCTCTTTGTAACCTATTTAAACTTTGTTTTCTTCTTCTTTGGAATAAAATTCATACATTTTCATCAAAATTTCAAGCTTTTAAGCTTTGGCTATGGCTAAATTTCTTGTGAGGGAGGGATTCCCCTTTTCAAGTTCAAATTGACTTATCTAAGCTTGGCAACTTAGTGGCGTCTCCATTGCTAGCAAAATACAATCTGATTTCATGCTTGTGGTTATCATGGACGTGAGTTTCATGGTGGTTAGGGGCTGATCTTGGTTGGGTTTTGTTCTTACAAAATCAGTATTCAACGTTCTTGGGTTTTGAGAAAAATGCTTGGGGGTTTGCTTGGTTTCGAACCCAAGTGAGTTCTTGTCATTTGGTATCATGAGCTTAGGGTTCTGAGGTCTGATTTCCTATCCTTTGTGTTGTTTAATCTTGTATTCATCTTTGTTTTTTGTTGATTTAATTTCAGCATCAAGGTTTTACTTCCACCTTGATTCGGCCATTGTTGGATCTTTGTTGTTTCTTGCAGATTTTTTTTTTTTTTGGATAAAGTAAGTATTATAACCAAAGAAAACTATACAAAGAGCAAAGGGGCATACCCCAGGCAACTAGAGAGGACAAGCCCTCCTAGAAGAAAAGCCGAAAGGCAACAAGCAAAAGATCAACAGAAGATGTCATCGGGCAAGTGCCACAAAAGGTGAAGCCATTTATTGTCATAAGATGGTTTCACCTTACGTAAAAAGCTAGCACGATTCCGAACATCAAAAACAATATCATAAAGAAGAGCAGAAAAACAGGCCGAAGAGGCATATCATGAGTGCGAGCATTCCTCTCCCTCCAAATATGGTAGACTGACGCTGCAAAAGACAAACGAACCAGAAGGTGACGTAAAGAAGCATCGGAGAACTGACATAACCACTCAACAGTCTGACGCCAATCTCGACATCTCCAATCTAACCCATACATAGCCAGTACAGACGACCAGACCCTGGAAGAGAAAAGGCACTGGAAGAAAAGATGATCAATGTCCTCACTTGAACAACCGCATAGAATACAACGCGAGCAAGCAGAGATACCAAACCTCATCAAACTATCCTGAGTATAAAGGCCTCCCTGAATAGACATCCAAAGTAGAAAGGAATGGCAGGGAATAGCCTTTCGGAACCAAACAACTCGAAACCAATGCAGCAAGGTTCCCCTTGTCCGCATGGCATTCCAGACACTATCCACAGAAAATCTCCCACTCCTATCATCCTCCCAAACCAGCACATCCTCCCTCAAACTAGAAGGAGACGAAAGATGGGACTGAGCCATATCAAAAAGGGCAGCATACCTAGAAGGGGGCCAAAGCCAAGTAGAATCAGAGATAATGGAAGCAACTGTGGCCATCCTATCCAAGCCAGAGTCATAAATCACTCTCTCACCCAACGTGTCCACAATCGGGCCTAGAGGATGCCAATAATCAAACCACAGTAAAGTCTTCTCACCATTCCCAATCCTAACTCTCATCCACCGTCGGGACCAAGAACGAAGCTCCAATATCTTACGCCAACTCCAAGAGCAGTCTGTAGGACAATGGACCTCCCAAAAACTTCTCCCCCTCAACAAATAAGAGCGAACCCAATTCGACCAAGATGAAACCTGGCCAGAACAAAGAAACCAAATGTGGTTAACAATAGCCGCTCTATTCCAAGAATCCAAACTCTTAATCCCCAGCCCCACTCCTTAAGAGGTAAACAAACTTTACTCCAAGCCACTATCGCCCCAGAAGAGGTGAGCGTACTACCTTTCCAAAGGAAAGAACGCAGAATCGTCTCCACCTTCCTAACAACAGACTTAGGAAAAATAAATAAGGAAGACCAATAAACTTGAATGGAGAACAACACAGACTTAATAAGCTGAAGCCGACCTGCATAAGAGAGAAACTTACTACTCCAACTCTTAGCACGCATAACAATACGATCCACAAAAGAAGCACAATCTGAGGCCCGGAGTTTAGTAGAGATCAAAGCTGAAGCCGACCTGCATAGAGAGAGACTTGTTGCATGAATAACAATCTGTCTTATGTAGTTTTTGTTTAATTTGATTTTATTCTTTGAGTTAAGCTTTGGCTACTTAGGTCAAAATTGGGGCTTTTGTTTTCTTTGCTTGAATCAAGTGTTTAGTTGTTAATTCTATGTTACTAGGACGTGTTTAACATTGTTATTAAGTTATTAGTTTCAAAAAAAAATGCATCAGGTCAGATTCGGCCAAGGAAGAACCATCACCACCCTTGCTTTGTTCTTGCCATATGCATGTCACTTAGCTTGTTTTCAATAGGTATTGTTCATATCTACTTTGAGAAAATCAGATTGCACTTCATTACTCATAGCATTTGAGTGAACTAGCTTGTTTGCAATCTTTGTGAAGTTGTTGCAATCCTGTGAAGTGTGAGGAAAACAATTGTTTTTGAGTGTTGTGGTGAGGCATTTGAGTGAATGAGTGTTGAAACAAAATGAAATGTTTATGGATTGATGAGGCCGTGACTTACTCTTGAAGTTTACTTATGCTTGTGTGTTAACTTTGTGAGACAAGTCTGGCTGCTTTGTTACACATATTGCCATGAGTAAGATGCTTGATGTGCTTATGTTGAAGCATGAATTAACAAGTGTGCTTGCTGATTTGCCTGAGCCATCATTAGCATGACATTGAAAATGGAAGCACTCATTAGCTTGACATGGAAATTTGAGTAGCCATCATTGCATTTGAGAGGTGCTTGAAGAGGCAAGATGTTGCATCACCAAGTTAGTTGGAAAAAGTGTTTAGTTGGTTTGTAACTTACCATTGCCGAATTGACATGCTTACTTGACCTACTTGTAAGCTACTTACGTAAGCAGCTGAGTCACCTACTTGTTTTGAAAAAAAAAAGAGAAAAAAAAAAGAAAGAAAGAGAATTGATCGCATTGTGCTTAGCTTGATTAGACCATTTGCAAGTTGATTGGATTGCTTTACATGAGTTACATTGATATTTGATTTGGTTTGTATTGGTTTGAGCTTGAAAGACTATATTTGTGTTATAGCCGGATTGAAATCCTTTGTGCTTCATTGTGTTTCATTGGAGTGTAAACACTTGTGAGTGTGTGTGAGAAGAAAAGAAAGATGACCTCAAACACTATAGCAAGTGACCACAAGATTGCTTCAGTGACACGTTGATTGCTTGCTTGCTTATTTATTGCATTTAGCTAACTCGTCATTCTTTCTTATTATGAGCACTCTAGCTATAGGTTTCTTTTGATTGAGTCTCCGTGATTACTTATCTTATTTTCTTTATTCCACATGCTCTATATATACATTGTGTTTCTGCTAGCTTGTGGACTACATCTTAGTTGACCATTCTGGGAATTGAGTTGATTTGTAATTGAATTGAGGAAGAACTCAATAGTGGTAAAAGGCAGTGATTGTGAGCACAGTATCGGGTAAAAGTCAATAGAGTGCAAACACGAGTGGAGTGATATCATTTGAGTGTAAACACGTGAGATTGTGAGGATTTACATATTTTTTTTTGCTTTTATTATTTCTAATATGTTTGTTTAGTGTTGAGATGGCTGGTCCAAGTTTAACCATTGATGATAAGATCGAGGTTTTGGATACATTCAAAAGTGATATCAAAGATATTATGAGTGATTATAGAAGATCTTATGAGAAATGGAAAAAGACATGGAAGGTAACTAAATATGCAGTGAATGAAGAGAGTACTCAACAACCAAAAGCTATTGAAGTTCTGTGTAATGAAGTGAGAAACACTTGTGATGTTGAGTGCATAGCGAATGAAAACACTTGTGAGGCCTTGAATGTTGTGAACTGTGTTATAAGTGACATGGTAGTGAAAATGCTTGTGAGACCGTGAGCATTGAGAGAGTAAACACTTGTGAGGTAGTGTGCTTTGAGGTTGAAAAACATAGTGAAGCTGAGCAGGTGTGTGAGGAGGTCTTTGCAAGTATGGTTGAGATCATGGCCATGAGTGATGATGAAGCTCTGAGAGCTGGTGAAAAGAAAGTAGATGTGGTAGTGAAGTTTTTCCATAACATTTTCTCTATTGTTTATGCTTTTTAATCACAGGTACAAGTGGTCAAGTATGATTCTTTTATATTTCAATATCATCATCCAATTGATTTTGTCATAACTATCTATGATTCGGGTTCGGATTCGAGGACGAATCCATTTCAATAGAGGGAGAATGACATGATCCAAGGGACAACATTTGACATGAATGCAGTCACCCAAGGAACATTAGAGCCTTTGCAATTGCCAACAGGCCCAATCACACGCCAAAGAGCTAAGAAGATCACAGACGCAATAGCGGGGCCAGAGTTTGAATATAATAGATGCATTCATCCTTCTAGTTTTTACTTGCCTTATGAGATTGATTATGATTCTAATTCTTGCAATAGCGGGGCCAGAGTTTACATATAATAGAAGCACTCATGAGCTTGACATGGAAATTTGAGTAGCCATCATTGCATTTGAGAGGTGCTTGAAGAGGCAAGCTGCTGCATCACCAAGTTAGTTGGCAAAAGTGTTTAGTTGGTTTGTAACTTACCATTGCCGAATTGACATGCTTACTTGACCTACTTGTAAGCTACTTACGTAAGCAGCTGAGTCACCTACTTGTTTTGAAAAAAAAAAGAGAAAAAAAAAAGAAAAAAAAAAGAAAAAAAAAAGAAAGAAAGAGAATTGATCGCATTGTGCTTAGCTTGATTAGACCATTTGCAAGTTGATTGGATTGCTTTACATGAGTTACATTGATATTTGATTTGGTTTGTATTGGTTTGAGCTTGAAAGACTATATTTGTGTTATAGCCGAATTGAAATCCTTTGTCCTTCATTGTGTTTCATTGGAGTGTAAACACTTGTGAGTGTGTATGAGAAGAAAAGAAAGATCAGCTCAAACACTATAGCGAGTGACCACAAGATTGCTTCAAACTCACAAGATTGCACTAAGATCACAGGAATGTAAATAAGCAAGTTCACACAAATGCCAAGATGAATGATGTCAATTCTGATTTTTTGCAAATTTGATATGAATAATACCTATGGAAACAACACTAATTGCACGTATTCAACAATAGAAAGACAAGATATGTCAATAAATCTCACAGAGTCAAATCTGACCTGAATTTTTTTTTTTTTTTTTCAAATCTGACCTGATTCCTTTTTTTTAACACAAATAACTTAATAACAATGTTGAACACGTCCTAGTAACATACAATTAACAAATAAACACTTGATTTAAGTAAAGAAAATAAAGCTCTAATTTTGACTCAAAGACCGAAACTAGAACATGAAGAAATACTAATGATCAATCAAAAACACTCAAAGGCAGAATGTTATTCATGCTATTTTGATCACAAATAAGTAAGAAACAACAAGAACCAACAAAAACTAAGAATCAAGATGAACAAGTATCTTGATGACCAACAAACACAGTAAAGACTAAATCCAAAAACAAAACACAAAGTAAAGATAGAAAAATCAGACCTTGGAACCCTAAGCTCTGATACCAAATGACGCGGAACTCACTTGGAGGATTAGGCCAAGCAAACCCCTCGCAACGGACAGAACCCCAAGAACCGCGAATTGATTTTGTATGGACAAAACCCTTCCAATGCCACAAAGAAGACCCACAAAGAACTTGTCTTTGAGAACCCTTAAGATGATTCCTTGAAGTGTTCTGCTAGCACGGAGACGCCACTAAGGTTGCCACGCCTTAGATAAGTCGATTGCATGAGATAAGGGGAATCCCTCCCTTAAGCAATTTAGGCAATAGCCAAGACTTCAAAATGAAGATGAAATTCGATATTTGGTGATTAGCTTCTCATTAAGATGAAATGAGTTTAAATAGTACAATGAAAGAAACCCTACTGGGTGCAAAATGACCAAAACACCCTAAGTTGCTAACTAATGGCTATTAAATGGCCATGCCCTTAATAGACATTTAATAAAAAACACAAAGTCAAAAGAAACAAAGACTTAATCAATAACAAACAAAGACTTAATAAATAACTTTGCCAAAAAAGTCTAAAGTAAAAACACAAAATCATAAAAGTCAACAAATATGGAAAACTTTTCCAAATTTGTCTAAAGTTATTTCCTTGCACCAAAAGTCCTCCAAATTCTTGGCTTCCATGTATAAAGGCATAATGATGTGTCATAAAGTCCAATAAGTCTTGTCTTGGCCGAATATTTAGTATCGGGCTTGAATCGGCTTAATCCGTTAAAAATATACTCGGCTTCAAGATTGCTGGTGCGTTACTCTGATATGACTTGGGTCAAGTGAAATAGCTTTGTACCCACTCCATTGAAGCCCTCATGTGACACCAATATGCCCCGGAGTTGTCTGTCACACTCGACCATGGCATTCTGCGCTAGCCCCGCCATTGCGTCTCTGATCTTCTTAGCTCTTTGGTGTGTGATTGGACCTGTTGGCAATTGCAAATGATTTAATGTTCCTTGAGTTGTTGGATTCATGTCATTTGTTCCTTGAGTTGCTGGATTCATGTCAGCAGGGAGGCAACCCATGTAATTTGTGTATATATTGAGATTTTTTGTGTTTTATTTTTGTAGGAAAAGTCACTGACATGATGGAAGACATTCTCGCAAAACTTCACAAGCATTTTCTTTCTCTCCCTCAAAACTCTCTAATGAAAGTCTACAAAGCGTGCATTGAAAAAATGAGACTTCTGGTGATCAAAGGTATTCCTAGTGATATTCGTTGGATAATTGAAGCACGAGTTCGCTTGGCAGGTGAGTCATCTGACTCTTTCATTTCATTTCTATCTGGTTTAGGAAAAAACACCTATGCTAAGAAAAGAAGAGCTAAAGGATTAGGTGTTTGTTATAAATGTGCACGCTGTACATGCAATACTCGTTGTCATTCTTTAAGAACGGTGTCTGATAATCACGAAGATAAAATAAAATTCATTAGGGATGGCATGAGTAAGGAGTCTTTAGGTGATATATCATTGACTCTTGAGACGCATCCCAGTGGATATGTCTACCGCGCAATTCACAATTTACATACATAGTTTCGAAGAGAAAGACAACAATTGAGTCTCGGGAATTTGACTTTAAAAGACCATGTTTACCCATTTTTAAGAAAATTGGATGGGAAGCTTGTCCCTGACCTATTGAGGTCATTCAAACCGTTACTACTTGTACTTATTATTGTCTTTACATAATAATTGTGATTTTCTGTATTTGATTCCTTTTTATTTTCGCCGACAAGATCCAGACTTTTTAACTTTCACGATATATTTTATTGTTCCTCTAATAATTGTCATTTGGTAGATACTACAGCAATTATTACTCACATTTTTTCAGGATCTATAAATTTAGCTCGTCATTGCTCTCTTAAACACATCTAGATTAGAGAGAGTAAAAAAAAAAAAAAAAAAATGGAAGCAACTTCAAGAAGACGAGTCGTTAATATTGTGTGTTCTGTGGGACTAGTTCTGGATCTAAACCAGAATTTGTTGAGGCAGCAAAAGAATTGGGTAGAGTCATGACTAAGAGGAATATACAGTTAGTATATGGCGGTGAAAATCTTGGACTGATGGGTTGCATTTCAAAGGCCGTACAGGAATGAGGTAGTCAAGTTTTGGGAATCATTCCAAAACCTTTGGCGGATGCAAATCTTATCGGACAATCAAACGGAGAGGAATGCATTGTGTCAGATATGTCCGAATGACTTGTTGAAATGATTCATCGTGCTGATGCTTTTATCGCTTTGCCAGGTGGCTTGGGCACGATGGATGAAAGTTTTACAGTAATATCTTGGGCTAACTTGAACATACACCAGAAAACAATTGGACTGTTTAATGTTGATGGATTTTTTTGACTTTCTTTTTGTTTTTCTTGAAGATGCCAGGAGAAAAAGGTTCCTTTCAAAACCCGTAAAATATATCCTCTTCACTGCCAGAATATCTAATAATTTAATTGACCAACTCTTGACGTTTGAACCAAATATTGACCCTATCCTTTCCAAGTTGAACTAGTCTGATGATCGTGGTAAGAAGCATCGGATAAATCTGGATCTTAATCTTTAGTTTTCTTTTTTGATGTAGATACAATTGACAATTCCATGCTAACCCGGTACTATCTTCTAAACTTTTCTTCTTTTTTTAAAGACATTGGGGACAATGTCTCAATTAGGTTTGGGGGAGGGCATAGTTGACTAGTATCTTGTTTTTATTTTTTTGCGTGTTGTTTTTGTATATATATATATATATATATGTATTTGCATATGACCATTGACTTTATGGAACCCTTTGTTCCATCATATGGAAACTTGTACATTCTGGTTGCAGTAAACTGCGTCTCCAAATGGGTTGAAGCAACATCACTACCATCGAATGATTCCAAAGTGGTTTTAAAATTCCTCAAAAAGAATATTGTCACTCACTTCGGAACACCTCGAGCGATCATCAGTGATAGTGCGTGGCACACACTTTTGCAACAGAAACTTCGATGCACTTCTAGCCAAATACGGAGTTACTTACAAAGTTGCCACTGCTTAACATCCATAGTCTAGTGGTCGTCGGGTTGAAATTTCCAACAGAGAAATCAAAAGAATCCTGGAAAAAACTGTTTGTTCAACGAGGAAGGACTGGTCCAGAAAACTGGATAATGCATTATGGGCCTACCGAACAGCTTTCAAAACACCCATTGGAATGTCCCCATACCGACTAGTGTTTGGAAAGACATGCCATTTGTCTGTGGAGCTTGAACATAAATCGTATTGGGCACTGACAAAGCTGAATTTTGATCTGCAAGCAGCGGGGGAGAAACAGCTCTTACAATTGAATGAATTAGAGGAATTATGCATCCATGCTTATGAGAATGCCAAATTGTACAAAGAAAAGACCAAGAAGTGACATGATCAGAAAATAGTACGCAGACAACTGGAACCAGGGTAGCAAGTGTTGTTATACAATTCAAGGTTGAAACTTTTCCCTGGAAAGCTGAAATCACAGTGGTCAGATCCATTTGTGATCACTCAAGTGTTATTACCCTACGGAGCCGTTGAGCTACATGACCCAAACTCCAATGATACATTCAAAGTCAACAGCCAACGTGTCAAGCACTACTGAGGAGAATCAATCAAGCGTCAAAAAGAGAGTCTCACACTTGTCGATCCAGCCTAACATTTGGGCAGTCATGTCTAGCTGACGACATTAAACTTAGCGATAGCAGGGAGCCAACCCATGCAATTTGTGTATATATTGAGATTTTGTGTGTTTTATTTTTGTAGGAAAAGTCACAGACAAAATGAAAGACATTCTCGCAAAACTTCACAAGCATTTTCCTTCTCTCCCTCAAAACTCTCTGATGAAAGTCTACAAAGCATGCATTGAAAAAAATAAGACTTATGATGTTCAAAGGTATTCCTAGTGATATTCGTTGGATAATTGAAGCACGAGTTCGCTTGGCAGGTGAGTCATCTGACTCTTTCATTTCATTTCTGCCTGGTTTAGGAAAAAACACCTATGCTAAGAAAAGAAGAGCTAAACAATTAGGTGTTTGTTATAAATGTGCACGTTGTACATGCAATACTCGTTGTCGTTCTTTAAGAATGGTGTCTGATAATCGCGAAGATAAAATAAAATTCATTAGGGATGGCATGAGTAACGAGTCTTTAGGTGATATATCATTGACTCTTGAGACGCATCCTAGTGGATATGTCTACCGCGTAATTCACAATATACATACACAGTTTCGAAGAGAAAGACAACAATTGAGTCTCGGGAATCTGACTTTAAAAGACCATGTTTGCCCATTTATAAGAAAATTGGATGGGAAGCTTGTCCCTGACCCATAGATGTCATTAAACCCGTTACTACCTGTACTTATTATTGTCTTTACATAATAATTGTGATTTTCTGTATTTTGATTCCTTTTTATTTTCGCCGAAAAGATCCAGACTTTTTGACTTTCACGATATATTTATTATTCCTCTATAATTGTCATTTGGCAGATACTACTGCAATTATTACTCACCTTTTTCAAGATCTATAAATTTAGCTCGTCATTGCTCTCTTAAACACATCCATATTAGAGAGAGTAAAAAAAAAAAATGGAAGCAACTTCAAGAAGACGAGTCGTTAACATTTGTGTGTTCTGTGGGACTAGTTCTGGATCTAAACCAGAATTTGTTGAGGCAGCAAAAGAATTGGGTAGAGTCATGACTGAGATGAATATACACTTAGTATATGGCGGTGGAAATCTTGGACTGATGGGTTACGTTTCAAAGGCCGTACAAGAAGAAGGTAGTCAAGTTTTGGGAATCATTCCAAAACCTTTAGCGGATGCAAATCTTATCGGACAATCAAACGGAGAGGAATGCATTGTGTCAGATATGTCTGAATGACTTGTTGAAATGATTCATCGTGCTGATGCTTTTATCGCTTTGCCAGGTGGCTTGGGCACGATGGATGAAAGTTTTACAGTGATATCTTGGGTACTTGAACATACACCAGAAACCAATTGGACTGTTTAATGTTGATGGATTTTTTTGACTTTCTTTTTGTTTTTCTTGAAGATGCCATGAGAAATAAATTCCTTTCAAAACCCGTAAAAGATATCCTCTTCACTGCCAGAACATCTATTAATTTAATTGACCAACTCTTGACATTTGAACCAAATATTGACCATATCCTTTCCAAGTTGAACTAGTCTGATGATCGTGGTAAGAAACATCGGATAAATCTGGATCTTAACCGTTAGTTTTCTTTTTAGATATAGATACAATTGACAATTCCATGCTAACCCTACTTAGGTACTATCTTCTAAATTTCTTCTTTTTTTAAAGACATTGGGGACAATGTCTCAATTAGGTTTGGGGCAGGGCATAATTGACTAGTATCTTATTTTTATTTTTTTGTGTGTTGTTTTTGCTTTGTTATATATAAAAAAAATTGATATGTATATATATATATATATATAATAAAAAAATTGTTTTGATTTTTATGTTTTTAACTTTACTAACTAAGTGGAATTGTGTTTTGAGATAGCTGAGTAAGAAGTTTCCACTCCTGAGACGTATCTAAGTTTGATTCATAACAAGTTAATTTTTTTTACTTTCCTTTTAAATTATTTAAATTCGTGAATTCTCCATAATATTGATTAAATTTGATCTTCATATGCTCATTTGATAAGTATTATCAACATACGTGGTAACATACGGACATGGGTCGTAAGTGAAAATTTTGTAATATTCAGTGCTCTGGTTTATTGGAAATAACACCTAAAAGCGATGGAATAAAAAAAAATATTAAAAAAAATATTGTATATAAATAATTACCCTTGCTCTTACTTAGTAACCGGACATCTTGTCTCAGTAAGTAGTGATTGTTCGCTTCAAATGGTAGAGCCTGAGTTAATAATTAGTTTCTACTTAGTAACCAGACGTCTTCTCAGTAAGTAGTGATTGTTGTTTGCGTCAAACGGTAGAAATTTTAACATCCGAGATCCGGGCAATTAAGTCTGTAGGGGTGTCTTAACACCTAGTGCTCTAAAGCCAACTGGTTTGGGAGTCACTGGCCAAAGCTCATTACAATGATTGAAGATGCTATAAAAAAAATAAGTTCCATTGCCAAAAAGGTGTGAATTCCAATATAACTTTAGGACAAAAATATTACTCTATTTTTCAATTATACTTATGAATATTGTGGGCACAATGAGTTGATTAATACATTGTTGGTTGTGTATATGGAGAATGGTAAAAAGTATAGGAGAATTAGAAAGAAAGAAAATAACTATTAACTTGTTTAAGAATTTCACTTTTTAACTTGTTTATTTTATTAGTGTGATTTATTGTACATTTGAATGACGTTTGTGGGTATCTTCACTGTAAGCCCTCACGAGACTATAACTCGTCCACTAGGGAAACCTAGAGGTTTAAAGGCTTGTTGCATACGTTAAATGAAATCGTGATCGCTACGAAAGTGGCTTAGGTTAATTTATTTTAAAGTTGTTTATTTCATTTTGTTTTATTGTTTTGCTAGAGGACTAGTAAAATGTTAGGTTTGGGAGTGTGATGAGCGGAAAATATCAATATTACCTCCCACTTAATATTTTGTATAGTTTCTCGAGTTTTATGAAAATTTTGATGTGTTTTTCTTTATTTTACAGATAAAATAAAATCAGGACTCAATGGAATCAATCAGGACGAAATATGGAACAAATAAGGGTGAAAACTGGACTTGACATTTGGATTTTGGAGGTTGGAAACTTGAAATGGCGTTCTAACGAAGTACAATTTCGGATATTTCAACTTTGCGTAATTTTTCGTATTTTGGCCAAAACTTTTTACTCCGATATCAGATTGATTGAGGTGATTTAGGTTCTAGATGAAAGAAGACTCAAAGATCTACAAATTTGATGTTCATAAGAATTTCGAATTCTGAATTTTTCAAGACCGAAATTGATGAAAAATCCAAAGTGTGTTATGTGTAATTATTACAGTCATTATCAAAAAAAAAAAACAAAACAGGAAAATGACAATTTACAATTGTCAAACTTCTTACATGTTTGGTGGAGGATTTGGTGCCATGTTTGGTGGAGAAATTGGTGGAAGCCTTTTTATATTTGCCTATAAATAGCATGTCAAATTTGATGTTAAACTCATACTTTCTTTTGGGGAATTTCCTTAGAATACTAAAAAGAGAGTATCTTGTTTTTTTAATTTTAGATTTCTTGTATTTAATTTTTATTTTAGTAGTAAAACTTTGTTTGTTTTAGTTAAAGCATGAGTACGTAACTTCTTTCTGCTGTGGTGAAAGGTGAAACTTTTATTATTATAATTTAGATTAATCTCCATTATTTTATAATATATAAATTATCTTTAAACCTGACTTAATTGGATACCGCCTTTATGGTCGGTTAGAATTAATTAAAATATGACTTAATCAAGATACTTCCTTTATGGTCGGTTAGAATTAATTAAAATATGACTTAATCAATACCGCCTATATGGTCGGTTGGTAATATAATGTAAATTTATAAATTATATAAATGAGATTTCTAGATTTGAAATATTAAAGGTGGATCCCCTAATCCCAGCATTTTATTTCATTGTTGTAATTTTTACTTTTTAGTTTTCAACTTATTGCATGATTTTTTATTTATGTCTTTAGTAGTCCTAGGTATGTGTTGTAACTAAATAAAATATCTAGGGTTGTGATGGATTCCAATATCAATGGTTTTATAAGTTGATTTGTCTTGTGTCTTGTGTAATGTTTTGGTTTATTTATTGAGTCTTAAACTTAATGCTTCTTGTTAATTGGCAACTAATAAGATTGATTTGGTAAACTTAAAATGAACTTGACAAAGGGATTTTAGGTTTCTGCCTTAGACTCAATAGCTCACGATCTCACATTCGCCTTAGAGATTTCATTCCAGGATAGACATATAACTGTGTCGGGCGGGTAGCCATAATTGGAACTTAATCTTAATGAATTAGGAGTTTCTTAATTAACATAGACATATAGTTAATTGGGTTACTTTGGGTATTTGCATCTGACCATCGACAGAGGCTTTTGCATATCTTCGTGTTCCAGACATATTACATAAAACCATAAGATAATCACGTCATCTTTAGAAGAATATTGGATGGATTCACAACTCTAGATAGTTTCATAATATTGATTATTTTTTAGAATTTACTTTTGCATTGTTTTAATTACTTGTCTTTAGTTAAAATCACCAACCATCATTGACGGCTATTTGCATCATCTTCTTGTTCGAATGTCATTTGCTGCGTCAGTTTACCATATTTGGAGGGAGAGGAATGCCCGCACCCATGATGGGCCTCTTCGCCTTGTTTCTGTTCTTCTTAGCGATATTATTTTTGATGTTCAGAATCGTGCTAGCTTATTACGGAAGGTGAAACCATCTTATGACAATAAAATGGCTTCATCTCTCCTGGCATTTGCCCGATGACATCTTCTTTTGATTTTATTTTGCTTGTAGCCTTTCGGCTTTCTTCTAGGAGGGCTTGTCCTCTCTAGTTGCCTGGGGTATGCCCATTTGCTCTTGTTTAGTTTTCTTTTGGTTAATATACTTACTTTATCCAAAAAAGAAAATCACCAACCAAACAACAATCAATTTTTAGATACTTGTAGAAATTTAACTTCAATAAATTAATAGCATAGGTATTAAGTCATCGTGGGATCGATACATTTTATACTACTTGAGCGATACGTGTGTGATTTCACCGATCAGTTACCTTAAAATTGCTCCATTAAGCTTCTCACTAAAGTAGGCTATTGGCCATTTTCTTGCATAATGACTGCTCCAATGCCTATCCCAGATGCGACACACTTAATCTCAAATGTCTTCTCAAAGTTGGGTAGCGCCAAAACTGGTGCATTATACAACTTCATTTTAAGAACCTAGAATGCACGCTTCTGCACTTCTCCCCATTTGAAGCCAATAATTTTCTTCACTACTTAAGTCAGTGGTGCTACAATACTGCTGAAGTCTCTAACAAATATGCAGTAGAAGCATGCTAATCAATGGAAGCCTCTGACTTATGTTACTGGTGTCGATGTAGGCCAATCCTGAATTGTCTTTACCTTTCCTACATCAACTTTGATGCCATCTGCACTTACAACAAAACTAAGGAAAAAAATTCTATCCATACAAAAAGTACACTAATCAAAGTTATCATACAGTTTTCAGGCCTTAACACTTCAAGAACATGCTTAAAATGCGTAACATGCTCATCTAATGTTTTACTGTGTAAACTAGATGTCATCAAATAAACTACAACAAACCTACCTATAAATGCACGTATAACATGATTCATCAATCTCATAAGGGTGCTAGGTGCGTTTGTAAGAATAAATGACATAACTAACCATTCATACAAGCCATACTTGGTCTTAAATGCAATTTTCCACTAATCTTCTCTCATGCGAATTTGATGGTATCAATATTTAAATTTTTAAAATCCTTCTCTCGGAGATGCTTACGGGCAGGAGATGGGTCACCTTATCACGCTTAGCCTCTAATTAACTGACAGACTATTTTAACTATATTACTTTTCTAATTATTTGACAAACATAAATCCACAACACTTACACTGAGGGTAAATTGCCCAACTTAATTTCATTA